>OZ020192.1:62590702-62750483 GCA_963971165.1 Philopedon plagiatum | reverse complement strand
AATATGGGCCATTGGTCACTTTTTGTCAAGTGAAAAAAGTATTTTTCCAAAATTTATTTTTTAGTCTAGAGTGCTATGAGAATGTTAAAGTCGTTTATTTCAGTTTTAAAAACAAGGGAAAAATTACGCTTTTCTTTTTTTATTCATAATTTTCAAATTATGTGCCATTTTATTTTCAAATTTATTTTACCCGTTTTTTTCAAATGGGAACATAGTGGCTCGTGCAGTTAGAATAAAAGAGCATTTTATTACGAATAATTTGATATCCCACATTATAAGGTTTTAACTCAACTACTCCTAAAAAACTAAAAAAACGTTACCCCTACGTTGAACCAATGCATTGTTCCATAAATGGATTTTTATAGCGTTTAGTCAAGATAGTAGGTCATGACTGAGAGGATAATAATAGTAATGTCGTGAAACAACCGAACTAAGGTGGCTTTGAAACCAAATGTCTATTGAATGTGGATTTTTGTTGTCAGTATTGTTTAATACTTTTGGAATTTCTAATCTACGAGATGAAAAATTATTCAAGAAGTGAAAAAATTGACATGCTTTTAGTTTTTGGTGAGTGTAGACAAAAGTAAACTGATGCAGTTCGACTTTATACCGAAAGATATCCTGAACGCCGTCACCCAACACGTCATTATTTCTTAAAACTAGTCCAAAAATGCGCAAATAATAAACATGAACCAGTTATAATTAATCAGTGAAGAAAAAGAAATTGACGGCATACGTGCCGGTAAATATTAATGCTTTAGTTAGGGAGATCTCTTTAGTGTGTCAAACTTCCAAATCATCTACATGGATATAATAAATAATATCCGTTGCACCAACCTCTTTACGAAAATAACAATTATCGAAGACTTCAATATTGCAACTGGTACTTAGATAAATATTTTGAATATAACACCTTTTCCTCCAAAATTATTTATTCTGACAAAAGCCGTTTTACGAATTTGAGTGTTTTTAACAGAAATACCAAACGATACTGAGGTCAAGAAAACTTACATCGGATGGAGGAAGGCAATTTTCAGGAATGTTTTGGGTTTAATTGTCGGGTCGGGATTCTTGGCGACAGGATTTTAGGTACTATAATCTTTGATGGGCACTTAACAGTGGAAAGATATTTAAATTTTCTTACCCAAGAAGTTGAGCAGCTTCTTGGCGAAATTCCAATGATTAATCAAGAAAACCTATTCTTTCAACAAGATAACGCCCCTCCTCACAACATAGGAGCAGTGAGGGATTACCTAAATTATCCTTATGGTGAAAAGTGGATTGGAGATAACGGTCCTGTTAGGTGGCCACCAAGGTAAAACCGAACTCAGTTATAAATTTATAATTTTATTTATTTCATTTTCCAAATATTTCAGGTCACCTGACCTCACCCCTCTAGATTTTTTATAGGGTACAATTAAAAATGAAGTTTACGATCAGGGACGGACTGGCCCGGCGGTCTGGCGGGCGCAGCCCGCCGCGCCTTTTGTTTACAAGACGCCCTGACGCCCTTTCGTGTAAGTGAAAATAATAGTTAAAAAAGCTTATTAATTTAAATCGGCGCCTTTACGTTTAAATAGCCCGCCAAATTTTCCGGACCCAGTCCGTCCCTGTTTACGATATTCCTTCAACAACTCGTCTTGAATTAGAAAATAAAGTGGGGGCGGCAATCAACAGGATTAATCCGAGAATATTAAGGAATGTAGTTAGAGCAACTGTCGAAAAGGTCTGGCTTTGCCAACAACAAGATTGTGGACATTTTAAACATTTGGAACCATAAGTAGGGTATTTTACTATGTTGTTATAATTTCGGTTTCCATTAAAAACATTTTCCTCTGTTGCTAATACCAATATTAACGACTTAAACATATCCATGGCGCTCTAGACTAAAAAGTTCATTTTGAAATACATTTGTTTTTGACATAAGAAAAAGTGACAAGCGGCAAATAGTTATATTCAGAATGTAACCCAGAGTCAAAAATATAAAAAATATACAGGGTGTCCCATTCAAAAATCACAAGTTGATGTCACTTCCCGGAAAACCGAAAGTTGAAAAAAGTTGAATCACTTGTGAAAAAATGTACTTTAATGCCTTATAAATATCCTTAAAATTGCAAATTTGTATCATCAAAACCAAAAAAGTTATAGAGGCGAACCACTTTCCAGGGACACCCGGTATATATACATATATGAAGAAATATTGATCCGGGACTACATCCGTTCGTTTGTTAAATTCCTATTGGAATCTGGCAGACGTTTCGCCAAGGTCTCACTTGGCATTATCAATGCTTACTCGTTGCTGTCAAGTCGTAAACAGTTTACGACTTGACAGCAACGAGTAAGCATTGATAATGCCAAGTGAGACCTTGGCGAAACGTCTGCCAGATTCCAATAGGAATTTAACAAACGAACGGATGTACTCCCGGATTAATATTTCTTCACATTTCTCCATCCGTGAAAGTCTACGTTCAAACTATATATATATATATATATATATATATATATATATATATATATATATATATATATATATATATATATATATATATATATATATATATATATATATATAGAAGGGTAGTCGTTGCTGACTAGTTAAGGAGTAAACTAGTAAATATTGGGGTATGCAGCAAATGAAAGTGTACTCTTTAAAGTTTAGTCCGAGCTTTCGGAAATTTTTATTTCCATCATCAGGGAATCTACAATTAATAGTTAAATGGGAGTGTGTTACATTAAACGAGCTTAAAGTAACTTACAACTTTGTTGAGGTTGGTCATCAAGATATCAATTGTAGAACTGAACATTGTCAAGACAAAAAGCCGTAATTTGGGTCCAAAACATTAAAACAAGTTAAAATTAATTTTTACAGAACACACAAACACTGATAAAATTGCTTAATTATTAGGAAAAGAGGCATTAGTTATATAAAATATTGTTTGAGTTTAATCTTAGGTTTCATTTTGAATACTGTCAATGACAGGAGAAAATAATTTTTTATATTCTTAACATTTTTGTAGGGTTAGGGACTAAATGTGTATAGTGGTTACACGAATTCAAGTTTTAGTGTGCAGTATCCTGATACCCGAGCAATAGCAAAGTTAAACCAAAGAAAAAATGGTACCATTCATATTAGAGGGTGGTTTATTATCTAGGAAAAGAAGATAAGAGTAGATTGAACTTAAATGATTAATATCTGTTTTTTTATTAATGCAGTTAGGCTGTTGTGAAATAAAGGCCATCTCCAGAAAAAGCCTCCTGGTGTAGTTAGGTTCTGAGATTAAAATTTTTGTGGAATTGTAGTCCATGTTGTGATTAAATTTATTTGCATGTTCTGCTAAGGCGCATCTTTCTGGGTGAAGTCTACAGTCACTCCTGTGCGAAACAATGCGGTTAGAGATAGGTCTTGAAGTTTGACCAATGTATATTTTATCGCAGTCCGCACAAGGTATACTGTAGACCACATCAGACCTAGCTGTTAAAGGGGTCTTATCTTTGAGTTTAGAGTATACAGAGCGAATTGTAAGAACTGATTTGTTTGCAATTTTTATATCTTTAATGTGACTAAAAATCCTAGTCAGGCCGGGAGTGACCTCTCTAATGAAGGGTAAAGTTGCGAAAATAATTTTTCTTTCTGGGTTCGTCCCAACAACACTACTTACATGACTCCTATTAGGAGTATTGGTGTCAGTCAATGTATTGGACGAACTGAACAGTATCTTTTTTATTAAGGTTGGTGGGTAGGAGTTATCTGTAAAAAGTGTTAATAGGATGTCTAGATTCTTTTTGTGGAAGGATGGGTCTGAGATTTTCAAAACTCTGTTCTTCATTTATTTTATTAAATTCACTTTTGTAGAGAATTTATGGTATGATAAATAGTTCAGGTACCTGCCTGAACTGCAAGGTTTCCTGTACCAGTCAATAATGATTTTATTCTCTGGAGAACGTATAAACTTGGTGTCCAGGAACGGGATAGCTTGTTCTTCATTCTCTGTTTCTATAGTGAATTGTATGTACGGATCATAACTGTTAATAGTTTCTACTATCTCATGAATACCATCCTGAGGTAAGGATAAAATGATATCATCTACATATTTTTTTATGAAGTGAAGATTGAAGGATAGGACAGGGATGACAGTGTCCAGCAGGTCGTCCATAACATAGGCTGCTAGAATAGGAGAAATAGAGGCACCCATCGGTGTGCCAAAAGTCTGTTTGTAATGTTTGTTATTAAAAGAGAAATATGTGTTTTCAAAAAGGAAGGTTATCAATTCCATAAAGGATTCTTTATTTATATTACAGTGAGTGCTGATACGGTCCCAGTTTTTGTGGATGGCTCTGTGAGCAGCATTTAAGTAAACGTTACTAAAAAGAGATATCACATCCAGACTAGCCAGGACATAATTGTTAGGTAATATCATGTTGTTGAATCTTTGTGTGACTTCAAACGAGTCTTTTATGTAATATTCATTATTATAGTCATAAGCTTTAGTTAGAATGTCTGTGACAAAAGATGCAATTAGTTCTGTAGGTGCTCCAATAGAGGCTACTATAGGCCTTACTGATAAAGTAGGTTTGTGTATTTTAGGGAGAGCATAAAATTTTGGGGATATACCTTTATAGCCAGTAAGTTGCTTTTTTTGAACTTCAGTAATCTGGTTAGTGGTTTTTAGTCTTTTAACCATATCATTGCATTTTCTCTGTATGGACAACGTGGGGTCCCTTGGTAGTTGAACATATGAAGTGCTAGTGACTATTAAGTCCTCAGTTAGTTGTAAGTAGTGTTCTTTGTTCATGATGACTGTCACGTTGCCCTTATCAGAATTTGTTACAATAATGTTGGGGTTGCTTTTTAGAAATTTTTGAGTTTTATTGTATAAATTATGAAAGAATGAATTATTAATTTTGTTATTGTGGATATAATTAGTAATTAAGTTAGTAGCTCTAGATATTGTGATATTTTTTAGTGAGATGTCATCTATGTTAGATGTGATATAATCCACGTCCGCCAAAACACTTTTGATGGAGATGTCCCTATTTATTATGGGTTCAATGCAAAATTTTGGACCAAGTGATAAGAACTGTAATACATCATCTGGTATTACTGTTTCTGTAAGATTTTTTATCCAATTAGGTTTGGTTTTGAGTTTTTTTATTGATTCTTCATTCTTTAATTTGTTTAGTTTGTTAATGTTATTAAATTTAGTTTTATGAAATAATCTATTGTAATGTCTCAGTTGTTTACCTGAGAAATTATTGAAAATTAATTCATTAGTATGTGTAATTATTTCTACTTTAAGAGTTTGGAGAGACGTTTCTAATTTATTAATAACTTTGTGATTGCTCGCAATCTCAATACTTATCAATCTATTCCCTAACCTTCGGACATATTCAGTAATGTTTGAGTGTGCATCTTGTCGGAGTAGAAGTTCTTCAGTAGGTCTAGTCGTGGATGTAATGTGTTGTGGGAGGATGCCTAAACTTCTGCATTTGAGTAAGAAAGACCTTCGGTTGTACTCCTTGGCAAGTTTCATTTTGGTCTTGGACCACAGCTTCAGCTTCTCCACTGCAATGTTCCCGTATGTAGCCAAGATGGTTTGGTAAAACCCCATACCTGAGAGTTTAGAGAAGGGTAGTCGTTGCTGACTAGTTAAGGAGTAAACTAGTAAATATTGGGGTATGCAGCAAATGAAAGTGTACTCTTTAAAGTTTAGTCCGAGCTTTCGGAAATTTTTATTTCCATCATCAGGGAATCTACAATTAATAGTTAAATGGGAGTGTGTTACATTAAACGAGCTTAAAGTAACTTACAAATTTGTTGAGGTTGGTCATCAAGATATCAATTGTAGAACTGAACATTGTCAAGACAAAAAGCCGTAATTTGGGTCCAAAACATTAAAACAAGTTAAAATTAATTTTTACAGAACACACAAACACTGATAAAATTGCTTAATTATTAGGAAAAGAGGCATTAGTTATATAAAATATTGTTTGAGTTTAATCTTAGGTTTCATTTTGAATACTGTCAATGACAGGAGAAAATAATTTTTTATATTCTTAACATTTTTGTAGGGTTAGGGACTAAATGTGTATAGTGGTTACACGAATTCAAGTTTTAGTGTGCAGTATCCTGATACCCGAGCAATAGCAAAGTTAAACCAAAGAAAAAATGGTACCATTCATATTAGAGGGTGGTTTATTATCTAGGAAAAGAAGATAAGAGTAGATTGAACTTAAATGATTAATATCTGTTTTTTTATTAATGCAGTTAGGCTGTTGTGAAATAAAGGCCATCTCCAGAAAAAGCCTCCTGGTGTAGTTAGGTTCTTACAATTCGCTCTGTATACTCTAAACTCAAAGATAAAACCCCTTTAACAGCTAGGTCTGATGTGGTCTACAGTATACCTTGTGCGGACTGCGATAAAATATACATTGGTCAAACTTCAAGACCTATCTCTAACCGCATTGTTTCGCACAGGAGTGACTGTAGACTTCACCCAGAAAGATGCGCCTTAGCAGAACATGCAAATAAATTTAATCACAACATGGACTACAATTCCACAAAAATTTTAATCTCAGAACCTAACTACACCAGGAGGCTTTTTCTGGAGATGGCCTTTATTTCACAACAGCCTAACTGCATTAATAAAAAAACAGATATTAATCATTTAAGTTCAATCTACTCTTATCTTCTTTTCCTAGATAATAAACCACCCTCTAATATGAATGGTACCATTTTTTCTTTGGTTTAACTTTGCTATTGCTCGGGTATCAGGATACTGCACACTAAAACTTGAATTCGTGTAACCACTATACACATTTAGTCCCTAACCCTACAAAAATGTTAAGAATATAAAAAATTATTTTCTCCTGTCATTGACAGTATTCAAAATGAAACCTAAGATTAAACTCAAACAATATTTTATATAACTAATGCCTCTTTTCCTAATAATTAAGCAATTTTATCAGTGTTTGTGTGTTCTGTAAAAATTAATTTTAACTTGTTTTAATGTTTTGGACCCAAATTACGGCTTTTTGTCTTGACAATGTTCAGTTCTACAATTGATATCTTGATGACCAACCTCAACAAAGTTGTAAGTTACTTTAAGCTCGTTTAATGTAACACACTCCCATTTAACTATTAATTGTAGATTCCCTGATGATGGAAATAAAAATTTCCGAAAGTTCGGACTAAACTTTAAAGAGTACACTTTCATTTGCTGCATACCCCAATATTTACTAGTTTACTCCTTAACTAGTCAGCAACGACTACCCTTCTCTAAACTCTCAGGTATGGGGTTTTACCAAACCATCTTGGCTACATACGGGAACATTGCAGTGGAGAAGCTGAAGCTGTGGTCCAAGACCAAAATGAAACTTGCCAAGGAGTACAACCGAAGGTCTTTCTTACTCAAATGCAGAAGTTTAGGCATCCTCCCACAACACATTACATCCACGACTAGACCTACTGAAGAACTTCTACTCCGACAAGATGCACACTCAAACATTACTGAATATGTCCGAAGGTTAGGGAATAGATTGATAAGTATTGAGATTGCGAGCAATCACAAAGTTATTAATAAATTAGAAACGTCTCTCCAAACTCTTAAAGTAGAAATAATTACACATACTAATGAATTAATTTTCAATAATTTCTCAGGTAAACAACTGAGACATTACAATAGATTATTTCATAAAACTAAATTTAATAACATTAACAAACTAAACAAATTAAAGAATGAAGAATCAATAAAAAAACTCAAAACCAAACCTAATTGGATAAAAAATCTTGCAGAAACAGTAATACCAGATGATGTATTACAGTTCTTATCACTTGGTCCAAAATTTTGCATTGAACCCATAATAAATAGGGACATCTCCATCAAAAGTGTTTTGGCGGACGTGGATTATATCACATCTAACATAGATGACATCTCACTAAAAAATATCACAATATCTAGAGCTACTAACTTAATTACTAATTATATCCACAATAACAAAATTAATAATTCATTCTTTCATAATTTATACAATAAAACTCAAAAATTTCTAAAAAGCAACCCCAACATTATTGTAACAAATTCTGATAAGGGCAACGTGACAGTCATCATGAACAAAGAACACTACTTACAACTAACTGAGGACTTAATAGTCACTAGCACTTCATATGTTCAACTACCAAGGGACCCCACGTTGTCCATACAGAGAAAATGCAATGATATGGTTAAAAGACTAAAAACCACTAACCAGATTACTGAAGTTCAAAAAAAGCAACTTACTGGCTATAAAGGTATATCCCCAAAATTTTATGCTCTCCCTAAAATACACAAACCTACTTTATCAGTAAGGCCTATAGTAGCCTCTATTGGAGCACCTACAGAACTAATTGCATCTTTTGTCACAGACATTCTAACTAAAGCTTATGACTATAATAATGAATATTACATAAAAGACTCGTTTGAAGTCACACAAAGATTCAACAACATGATATTACCTAACAATTATGTCCTGGCTAGTCTGGATGTGATATCTCTTTTTAGTAACGTTTACTTAAATGCTGCTCACAGAGCCATCCACAAAAACTGGGACCGTATCAGCACTCACTGTAATATAAATAAAGAATCCTTTATGGAATTGATAACCTTCCTTTTTGAAAACACATATTTCTCTTTTAATAACAAACATTACAAACAGACTTTTGGCACACCGATGGGTGCCTCTATTTCTCCTATTCTAGCAGCCTATGTTATGGACGACCTGCTGGACACTGTCATCCCTGTCCTATCCTTCAATCTTCACTTCATAAAAAAATATGTAGATGATATCATTTTATCCGTACCTCAGGATGGTATTCATGAGATAGTAGAAACTATTAACAGTTATGATCCGTACATACAATTCACTATAGAAACAGAGAATGAAGAACAAGCTATCCCGTTCCTGGACACCAAGTTTATACGTTCTCCAGAGAATAAAATCATTATTGACTGGTACAGGAAACCTTGCAGTTCAGGCAGGTACCTGAACTATTTATCATACCATAAATTCTCTACAAAAGTGAATTTAATAAAACAAATGAAGAACAGAGTTTTGAAAATCTCAGACCCATCCTTCCACAAAAAGAATCTAGACATCCTATTAACACTTTTTACAGATAACTCCTACCCACCAACCTTAATAAAAAAGATACTGTTCAGTTCGTCCAATACATTGACTGACACCAATACTCCTAATAGGAGTCATGTAAGTAGTGTTGTTGGGACGAACCCAGAAAGAAAAATTATTTTCGCAACTTTACCCTTCATTAGAGAGGTCACTCCCGGCCTGACTAGGATTTTTAGTCACATTAAAGATATAAAAATTGCAAACAAATCAGTTCTTACAATTCGCTCTGTATACTCTAAACTCAAAGATAAAACCCCTTTAACAGCTAGGTCTGATGTGGTCTACAGTATACCTTGTGCGGACTGCGATAAAATACACATTGGTCAAACTTCAAGACCTATCTCTAACCGCATTGTTTCGCACAGGAGTGACTGTAGACTTCACCCAGAAAGATGCGCCTTAGCAGAACATGCAAATAAATTTAATCACAACATGGACTACAATTCCACAAAAATTTTAATCTCAGAACCTAACTACACCAGGAGGCTTTTTCTGGAGATGGCCTTTATTTCACAACAGCCTAACTGCATTAATAAAAAAACAGATATTAATCATTTAAGTTCAATCTACTCTTATCTTCTTTTCCTAGATAATAAACCACCCTCTAATATGAATGGTACCATTTTTTCTTTGGTTTAACTTTGCTATTGCTCGGGTATCAGGATACTGCACACTAAAACTTGAATTCGTGTAACCACTATACACATTTAGTCCCTAACCCTACAAAAATGTTAAGAATATAAAAAATTATTTTCTCCTGTCATTGACAGTATTCAAAATGAAACCTAAGATTAAACTCAAACAATATTTTATATAACTAATGCCTCTTTTCCTAATAATTAAGCAATTTTATCAGTGTTTGTGTGTTCTGTAAAAATTAATTTTAACTTGTTTTAATGTTTTGGACCCAAATTACGGCTTTTTGTCTTGACAATGTTCAGTTCTACAATTGATATCTTGATGACCAACCTCAACAAAGTTGTAAGTTACTTTAAGCTCGTTTAATGTAACACACTCCCATTTAACTATTAATTGTAGATTCCCTGATGATGGAAATAAAAATTTCCGAAAGCTCGGACTAAACTTTAAAGAGTACACTTTCATTTGCTGCATACCCCAATATTTACTAGTTTACTATATATATATATATATATATATACAGGGTGTTTCATTAAGGGTGATGAGGTACCATATCTCAGGAATTGTTACTCCAGGAGCTTTGGAAAAAAATCCTAAGAAGCAAAGCGGCCAAGAGAAATTGCTGGAAATAATTTTTAAGTTCCTAACTCTGCCGCTAGGGGGCGTAGTTGCTGTGGTCATGTAAGAAAAGACATTTTTCTGGAAATTATCCCAATAAAAGCTATCAAAAAAATATTACACTGATAATTCTACTAGAATTCTACATCTTTTTGGTTTAACACTTTTTGCTGTAAGATGTAAAATTAGGGCGGAAGGGGAGGGGGAAAGTCTACTGATAAAAGTGTCCATAACTTTGGTTTGACTCAACCGAATTTGATGAACTTGGTCTCGTTTAAGAAAGGAAGGCTTGCTAATTTAAACAAAATAATGGCTGTGTTACATTGATTTTCGCGGCACTCGCTAGAGGGCGTTATTTGAGAAACTCTTTGTTTTTCCAATTTTTCTCCAAAATTTTAAATTGAAGGACATAGTTATTATATCATAATCGAAAAGTAGAATAAAGTTGCAAGAGAAAATGTAAAAAATTCGATTCGATATCTTCATTAGTTTCGGAGTTATAGCCAAAAGAATAATTAATATCATGTTAATTGAAAAAAGCAATTGTTTTTATAGGTCCGTGGTCAAGCGTGCCATGGAAAATAAAAAATATTTTAAAACTTTTTATTAAGTGTGTTTTTCTCTTTTTATTTAATTTTTAAACTGATTTTATTATTTCACACTCATGATTTTTATTTATTGTTTTGTTTTTGTTTACCTTCCTTCAGGCTTAGGACTGGTCCAAACCATGCGAAACGCAAGATTTGAAGCGTGTTTAAAGGCCAACGGGCCAAAACAACAATAAAAACCACAACCACCTTCACGTTCTTTATCAAGCCATAGAAATCAAACAAACAAATACTTTATAAATGTTCAAAATGACCACCGTTTTGCAAAATGCAAGTGTTACATTTTTCTCTAGTGCTGGAAACGGCAGTTTCAATTTCAGCTCGTGAAATCGTAGTTATGGCATTTTGAATTCTCTCAATCATATTCTCCCGTGTGGTTGGTCGTGTTTGATAAACAATCTCTTTTAGTCTTCCCCACAAGTAGAAATCTAGCACGGTTAAATCGGGGGATCTAGGTGGCCACGGAAACAAACTACCCCTTCCAATCCAACGATTTGGGCAACTAGCATCTAAAAAGTCACGGACTCTTCCAGAAAAGTGGGCCGGGCATCCATCATGTTGATACCATAGGGATCTTCTTACATCAAGAGGCACATCTTCTAAAAGGATAGGCAGGATATGTCGTAAAAAGTTTAAGTATGAGTCGCCATTTAGGTGGCCATGAAAGAAAAACGGTCCGATAATTCTGTTTCCTAAAATTCCGCACCACACGTTGACACTCCACCTGTTTTGGTGATCAACTTCCCGCATTCAATGAGGATTTGTTTCTGACCAGTAGTGCATATTGTGCAAATTGACTCTACCACAACTAGTAAAAGTTGCTTCATCTGTCCATAAAATCAAGGAGAGGAACTGGCAATTTCCGTTGCACATACCTCTTAACCAATAACAATAATCCCGCCGCCTGTCAAAATCAGTATCTGAAAGGGCCTGGTGTAAAACTACATGATAGGGATGCAGCTTAAAATCCTCTAAAATTCGGAACACTGTAGTGCAACTTATACCTAAGTCTAAAGAAATGTTTGTGATACTCAAGTGCGGATCCAGTTGCACGTACGCGAGAACGCTTATAATATTGTCTTCATTCCTTACTGAACGTCTCTTGATGGGCACTGGAATGGGACGTACACTACTCGTTGTTCTAAGACGTATTGCCAACCGCCGAAACACATTTCTACTATGGGGTCTTCGCTCCGAGGAGCATTTTCAAAACACTGAAAATATACGGCAAGCATATCGTAAGCCTCGGCGTTGTTATATGCCATTTTTGAAAGATGCAGCACAAAAGTTGAATAACGATGAACTCAAAATTCACAGAAAATCCAAGATAAAATCTTGAGAGATACTTAAAGATTGATTAAAGTGACATTTCAATTTGTTTGTTTCCCTGACAACCTGCCGATTTTGTTTCATGGCTTACTAGGTAATTTTTTAATAATACGTCAGGTTAGTAAATTAAAGGCAATAGTAATGGAGTAAAAAGTGAAAAAAAAACACTTAATAAAAAGTTAATTTTTTTTTTATTTTCCATGGCACGCTTGACCACGGACCTATAAAAACAATTGCTTTTTTCAATTAACATGATATTAATTATCGTCCCTGTTTTGTAAGAAGGGGCCATCTGCTATATTTTTGTATTGTAGATAGCCCCTTCTTACAAAACAGGGACGTTTGGCTATAACTCCGAAACTAATGAAGATATCGAATCGAATTTTTTACATTTTCTCTTGCAAATTTATTCTACTTTTCGATTATGATATAATAACTATGTCATTCCATTTAAAATTTTGGAGAAAAATTGGAAAAACAATAAGTTTCTCAAATAACGCCCTCTAGCGAGTGCCGCGAAAATCAATGTAACACAGCCATTATTTTGTTTAAATTAGCAAGCCTTCCTTTCTTAAACGAGACCAAGTTCATCAAATTCGGTTGAGTCAAACCAAAGTTATGGACACTTTTATCAGTAGACTTTCCCCCTCCCCTTCCGCCCTAATTTTACATCTTACAGCAAAAAGTGTTAAACCAAAAAGATGTAGAATTCTAGTAGAATTATCAATGTAATATTTTTTTGATAGCTTTTATAGGGATAATTTCTAGAAAAATGTCTTTTCTTACATGACCACAGCAATTACGCCCCCTAGCGGCAGAGTTAGGAACTTAAAAATTATTTCCAGCAATTTCTCTTGGCCGCTTTCCTTCTTAGGATTTTTTTTCCAAAGCTCCTGGAGTATCAATTCCTGAGATATGGTACCTCATCACCCTTAGTGAAACACCCTGTATATATATATATATATATATATATATATATATATATATATATATATATATATATATATATATATATATATATATATATATATATATACATCCCGCTATCTTCCGGGCGTCCTTTCATAATTCGTGCTCTGAGCGTCCACCAAAAATTTCCCAAGCAATCCCGACTATACCGAGTGAATATTTTTTATTTTTGAACTGTAGGTGTCGTTAAAAGCATTTAGAATTTAATTTTTCAAGTAATTTTTTTTTTAATTTTTACATTACCGATTTCCCGGCGTCCTTTCTTAAAACCACTTACGAGCGTCCAAAATATACAGAAAAACTTTTAAATTCCGGCCACCTAGCGTCCTATTTGTATATTATGCTTTTACCGAGTCCACTATTGAGCGCCCGGCCATGTTGCCAGATTAAAATGGTACTCTTATAGTGCTGCTAGAGTTAATTGACATATATAAACTTCATGTCCCAAGTCTACGCCACCCTATTGGTCCACTGCGAATAAAATGGACTGTCGGTGTCGTCCAGACTACAAAAATTTCGGATATGCGGTTTTTGATGCGATCCGCTCGGGTTTTCTCTTGAAAAAGTTTTAATGTTTCAAGTTTATTAGAGTATGACTCTACATATGTTTCGCCTTATTAGGGCTTTTTCAAGAGTACTGATGTAGTAATACTAAAGTTAGGAAGGATCGTTTACAAATATATATACCTGATTTTATTACCTAATTGCTTTAAGATTCTTATTTTGATAAATCTTCGGGAGGTCCAAGTCATAAAGATGATAAATATTTGTCAATTATTGGGGTGTTCTGGAAATTTTGTTGGTCATTTGTACAGGGTGTTAAATTGTTTTTTAAAGATTTTTTAATTTCTAGTTCTAATAGATCTAATCTTTTGCCATTATTTTCATGGTGAAGTAATTTAATATTATCTAAATTTATAAAATGATTGTTTTCTATACAATGGGAGGACATCCCAGAGTTTTTTATATTGTTTAAAATGGACGTTTTATGTTCTTTTATTCTTGTTTTCACGCTTCTACCACTTTGGCCTACATATATAGCTCCACAATCGGCACAATTTATTTTGTAAACTCCCGATTTGTCTAATTTGTCAGTTTTGTCCTTATTGTTTACTAGTAGCTTGCCCAGGTTTAGTTTATTTACACATATAGTTCTACAGCCTAAATTATTTAATCTGTTACAAATATTATTGGTAAATTTAGAGGTATAGTTAATGAATTTAAAGTTGTTATTTTTTGGTGGACTTATACTATAAAATTCCTTTCTTAATAATAATTTTTTCTGTTTATTTTTTAACATATTATCAATTAGGCTTTCTTTGTATCCGTTGCTTTTTGCTATCTGTTTTATGACACAGAGTTCTTTTTGAAAGTTTTCTTTGTTTAGTGGAAAGGTGACTAATCTGTGTATGAAGCTGTGGAATGGAGACAATTTTATTTTCCACGACTGTTTTGATGTGTAATGTATTGTTGTATCTGTGGTTGTTGGTTTCTTATAAATGTCAAATTCTAGGTGGTTATTTATTTCTTTAATATTGATATCTAAGAAGTTTATTTCGTTGTTAACCCCATTCTCCATTGTGAATTCAATATTTTTATGTAGTGAATTTATAAGGTCCAAAAACTGATCTAAATTTCTATCTGTGCCATCCCAAATGCAAAAAACATCGTCTACGTATCTGTTCCAATAGAAAACATTTTTGACGAGAGGATTATCAGAACTAAAGATAGACTTTTTTAAGTTTGCCATAAAGATTTCTGACAATAAAGGGAGTCCACCTTTTTAAATTATTGAAAATTGATTATTAAATTTTTAAATTATTAACATCCGGAAAGGTATGACCTGTCTCTAGACAATGTTTGGCGAAGTTTGAATTTTCTTTGTTCTTTGAATGAATAGATTTTATTAGGGTGTTTTCAGTGTGATTTGGTTCAGGTTTGGGTGTGTTCTGCAGGACTTTTTAAACTTTTCCTTTGGTTAGATTTCAACCTGGCATATGGGTTAGTGACAATTCTACTTCACATATTAAGTTTCTGTTACGTTAACTTAAAAACTTATAAACATGGAGGTACCAAATAACAGTACATTAGTATCCTTTGACGTCACTAACATATTCCCCAACATCCCAAATTCAGACTGTATTGACATAATCAAAAACACACTAACAATAAAAAACGTAAATCCTGTCATAAAAAACGAAATTATTACTCTTTTTGACCTCAGCATGAAGGAAAACTATTTCCAGTATGATAAAAAATTTTATAAATAAAAAGATGGCTTAGCAATGGGTTCATCACTAAGTCCTCTTCTAGCTGAAATTTTCATGTCTAATTTGGAAGAAACTTTCTTAAACACTGAATACGCAGAAAATATAAGTTTCTGGTACAGATATGTAGATGACATTTTAGTATGTTTTACCGGTAATGATGCGGATTTACAACTAACTCTAAATCACCTAAACAGTCTACATCATAAAATTAAGTTCACAATGGAAAAAGAAAAAAACAACAAAATTAATTTTCTGGATATTACATAACAAAAAAGGACAAAGAATTCTCATTTGATATTTATAGAAAACCCACGTTTACAGACACAACAATTCCTAATCACTCAACCCATCCCACTTCTGAGAAAACTGCAGCTTATCAATCTATGATACATAAAGCTTCCGCAATCCCTTTAAACGAAGACAGCCGTAAAAATGAATTAAATAATGTAATTAAAATAGCCAAAAACAACGGGTTTAACTCAACCACAATAAATACATTATTAAACAAAAAACAGTAACAAATAACTCTTAACCAAATATACTAATAACAAAAATACTACAGTACACCATTGCTTTAATAAACTATTGTATATATAAAAAACTAGATGCCGGTAAAAAGATTATACTACTTCTAAAATACCTACTAATGGATAAATATTTTAACAATATGGTAGAAAAATTAATCCCTTCGAAGATATCGTCTTTAAAGCGGCCAGGTAGGCAGGAAATGTCAAGAGAAAGGAGTTACAAGCAATTCCAGCCAAAAGAAAACAAAGTTCTGTGGCTCTACCTTTAATGATTTTCTAAGGCTATCAAAAATATTATCAAGAAATTAACAGGTGAAAATGTAAACAATGCTCTAGAAATAAAAATTCAAGAAAAATTCTGTTATGGAGATATATGGAGATAACGCCATCTACGGGCTAGACTATGATTACATATAATAATTGTTTTTAATTGTAACAAGTAAAATTGTTCTAAATAAATATGTATTTTTATATTGTTTTTCTTTTTTGTATGTCAAAAAATTATATCTTTTTTGCATTTTTGTGGTTTCTGAAAATAGTCCATCAAATATGTTTCGGGCATTTATGAACTATGCAGAACATTTTGATTTTTTGCCTTAAAGGAACAGCTTTCATAAATTTTTATTGTCATTTACTAAAAAAGTGCCCTCAACTTCATTTTAGGCACTTCTTGTCAAGTAACAATAAACATTAATTCAGGCTGTTTCTGCTACAAACCTTCAGGCAAAATGTTCGACAGGTTCATGTGCCTTTAACATATTACCACAGATTACTCCTACCAGATGCGAATCTCTTAATAAATTTCCTATATCAAGATTGCGCGGTCTCGGCGCTTCAGACAGTGCGGCCGGTCGCTTTGAGCGTCGATGCCGTGAATGGAATTTTCCACACGTTTGGTAGGTTTTAATTCAGAGAAATTATGGATTATATTTCAAAATATTAAAACATGATACTGTGTGGCATTTTATATAAAATTATATCATTACCAAATACAAAAACGTATATCGTTTATTAAAATTACACTACAACCTAGTACAACTACAATTTAAACCATAAAATCAACGCAACAAAACTGATGTAATAACATTAGCCTATCTATTCCACCGAGACGCTCGCACACGCTAACACCGAGGAATTCAACGTTTGGCGACAGACTAAATATTGTGACTGCCGGCACGTTATAAATTCTCTAAATTGAGCCACCGTCGAAAGCGTAAGATTCGCATCTGGTAGGAGTAATCTGTGATATTACTACAGACTATTTTCTGAAAATCGCCTGCTGAAGTTGGCAAAAAAATAAATGAAAAAACTCTAACTGGTCTTTTTGACAATTAGGGATTTAAACTGATAACTGTAAGAATAAGACTACTGAATTTTGTGATATAAAATATTCTTCGCCTTTCTACCTAAATTTATGAAGAAAAATGTATTCATGTACACATACTTAGAACTAAATATATGTACCTATTTAACTGTTCCATTACAAGAATTTATTTGGAAAAGGAAGAAATTGTAGAAATATAAGAATATAGTATGCAGTGGCGGCTGGTGAAATTTCAAAGTTGTATATCTCTGTTCATACTTACAGGAACCGTACCAAATTTAGAGGTTTTAATAGTGAGCCCACTGGGAGTATTTTGGTACAGAAAAAAACATTTTGTAATTCGTGAAAAAAGTTTAATTTTTGCTGCACCCCCATGGGAAAAAAATGAACGCGTTTAGGAATTTTAGTTACTATTTCTTCTAAACAAATTTTACATCATTTTGTCGAGAATTTTTAAATTTTAAGTGAAAAAAATGTGTTAGTAGAAAGTTATACAGTGTGTTTCCTAAGTCATCTTATATATTTTAAGTAGCTATCCATATGAACATATGTCCAAAAATGTCTATTTTCCGAAATACAGGATGTCGAAATTAATTTTTTTCCCAGTTTTTTTTTTAATTATGTTAAAAACGGAATGTTTGCTTTTTATCAAACTTTAAATTTGTACACGGCTTATTAGAGGATATGTTTAAGTGTAAACAAAAATTTTATCGCTTCACTAGGGGCGTGCGTGTATGCAATGGTATCCATAATTTAAAAAGTGCAAATATATGCACGCCACTGATATTTTTAATTTTGCCAGCATTTTTGCAATTTTCATTCAATACCTGACATAAAATGTCTCTTAGCATTTTAGTTTAGGAGAAAAATGCTATTTTATTGTAAAAAATACCATTGCTTACACGCATGCCCCTGGTGACGCGATTAAATTTTTGTTGACACTTCACTTAAACATTTCTTCTGATAAGATAAGCAGTGTAATCGTTTAAAGTTTGATAGAAAGAAGACATTCCGTTTTTAGAATAATTAAAAAAAAATGAGAATTTCGGAAAATAGGCATATTTGGACAATTGTTTATAAGAAAATTGTTTCATAAAAAGACCTGAGGAATAGCTACTTAAAATATTTTGGATTACTTAGAAAACACCCTGTATATTAATTTATTTGGCTTTTTCTAACATTAATTTATTATGAAAATCGCTCTCTATACCAAACTGTCTTATAGCGAGTACCCGCGACTTTTCTTGCGCAATTCAATTGTTAACAATTCGCTATGCGAGTAATGCGAGTAAAGCCGCCGGTACCGTAGATACTACCCAATAGAATCTTTTATACCCATATTATTTTTATGGAGGTACCAAATCACAGTACTTTAGTATCCTTTAACGCCACTAACATGTTCCCCAACATCCCAAATTCAGACTGTATTAACATAATCAAAAACACAGTAGCAATAAAAAACGTAAATCCTGTCATAAAAACGAAATTATTACTCTTTCTGACCTCTGCATGAAGGAAAACTATTTCCAGTATGATAACAAATTTTATAAACAAAAAGATAGGTTCACCACTAAGTCCTCTTCTAGCTGAAATCTTCATGTCTAATTTGGAAGAAACTTTCTTAAAAACTGAATACGCAGAAAACATGTACAAGTTTCTGGTACAGATATGTAGATGACATTTTAGTATGTTTTACCGGTAATGATGCGGATTTACAACTAACTCTAAATCACCTAAACAGTTTACATCATAAAATTAAGTTCACAATGGGAAAGGAAAAAACAACAAAATTAATTTTGTGGATATTACAATGACAAAAAAGGACAAAGAATTCTCATTTGATATTTATAGAAAACCCACGATTACAGACACAACAATTCCTAATCACTCAACACATCCCACTTCCCACAAAACCCCCACCTAGTTAACCCAGTGCAGCATTATTCTAAGCGATAGTGTCCAAATCCATCAAGGTTCGCCCCCATAGGGATTCAGACACCATCACGCCCGTGACTGCAGGGCATTAAAAATTGCTCACGACTGAGCAAGGGAAGTAAAAGAAAAGAGAATTTAAACTGGGCCAAAAGTCAAAATTAACGCAACGACAAACTATAACTCACTAAAGCCATTATTACCGAAAGAGGAAAAGAGAGGAAAAGCAAAAAAAAATTAAAAAGTAGTAATTAATCAAATTGAAGCTATGGACTGAAAAGTTAATAAATTCAGAAATCGATAGATTGATAAGTAAATTGAAGCAAAATGACTAGTAAAACGTAATATTAAATTAATGACAGTAAAGTTAACGGAATGTAATAAAGTAAATAATGACTTTGAGTTGCCTAACAATTTATTCACTCCTACGGACCATTACACGCAGTCTCGGCATATACCGGTTTAAGGTCTTGTACATGCCAAATGCCCTTACTAACACCGTGTTCGTCTTCAAGCTCATAAGTACACGTGCCGGTCTTTTCTACGATCTTAAACGGACCTACAAATTCCGGAGCCAACCTTGCGCTATAATACTTCGCTGCATCGGATATAATTTTATTCTTACACCAGACTTCTTGACCAGGCACAAAGCTTACTGGGCGTCGGCGCAAATTGTAGTTATGACGATTTTTAATACGAGAAGCTTCGATTTTAGTGTGGACTTTTCTAAATAATTGTTTGAAGGCTTCTATTCGCACTCGAATGTAATTTTGACGCTCAGTTTCTACTAGAGGAACACTCTCAGTATAGTCCGAACCGAATAGCTTATGCTCCCTGCCAAAATTAACGCAGTATGGGGTGAAGCCCGTAGTTTCGTGCCGCGAAGTGCGAATGGCGCAACCGATAGCAGTTAAATTATCTTCCCAAGTTCGATGGTTATTTTGTTGAACGTAAGAGCGCAACTTCGTTTTAATAACTCTATTAACGCATTCAGTATGATCTGCTCTAGGATAGTAATTAGCAGTGTAAAATATTCTAACTTTATATTTATCGCAAAGGGCTTGAAATTCTTTGGATTTCATTTGAGTTCCGTTGTAGCATGTTAAGAAGCTCCGTAAACTAAGAAGATGCCGTCTTCGACACACTTTACCAACGATTCTGCTGTTGCCGATCGACACGGGAATAAGACGACGTACTTGCTAAAATAGTCTGTTACCACCAGAATATGCGTGTTACCTTGTTTAGAACGGGGTAAAGGTCCTATGTAGTCTAGGCTGATGGCTTGCCAAGGTTCCTTTATGCCTGGGCGATTACCCATTAAACCAGCTGGACGTTTCTGCTCTACTTTATTCTGAGCACAAGTTCTACAAGCTCGGACATAACTAGCAACGTCGGATCTCATTTTCGGCCAATAATATCTCTCGGCGACCTTTCAAATGGTTTTGAAAACACCCACGTGCCCTGCTGCTGGGTTATCATGGCATCGAAGAAATATCTCTTTTCGCTTATCCTTAGGTGCTACTATTTTCCAGTAGGTAGAATGATCAGGAAAATTAGGATTATTGGTCTTGACATATTTAAAGAGATTGCCATTCTCGACTCGCCAACAAGAATATTTATCGGGACGTTCTCCTAGCTTCTGTATCATGCTCTTGTACCATTTGTCTGAGGTGTCAGAAAATGATGGCGACGGTGGTTCGTCAACAACTGCAATAGAATCAGCAGTCACCGGCACTGATCTGGAAAGAAAATCTGGCACGACATGATCTCGGCCTTTGCGGTGGATTAATTCAAGGTCGTAAGGTTGTAAAACGAAGAGCCCATCGAGCGAGGCGTCGTTGTGGATCCTTTAGGTTATGAAGCCATAACAAAGAATGGTGATCGGTTATAACTTTAAAGTGTACACCCTCCAGATAGTGACGAAGCTTTTCCACACTCCAAATTACGACAAGGCACTCTTTTTCTGTGACGGTTAATTTCATCTCTTGTTTGGTGAGAGAACGTGAAAGATAGGAAATAACCTTTTCTCCGTCATCAAATTGCTGAGTCAGAACTGCTCCCAAGCCATAACATGACGCATCAGTCTGCAAAGTAAATGTGCGGTTGAAATCTGGACATGTAAGCACGGGAGCTGTGATAAGAGCTTCTCTAATCAAGTTGAATGACTGATGGCACTCTGAAGTCCATTCCCTTTTGACATTTTTCCTGGTAAGCCGAGTAATTGGGGCTATAATAGCTGAAAAGTTCGGCACAAAACGCCGGTACCAAGAAGCGGTGCCAATAAAACGTCGAATCTCCGTAATATTTCGTGGAGGTGCTATATTTACAATCGCCTGCACTTTCTCAGGATCAGGCCTTAAACCTTTGGCGTCTACGATGTAGCCAAGGTATCTTAATTCAGGCTTACAAAAGTGATATTTCTCCTCGGAAACTATGAGTCCTGCATCTCTCAAATGGTCAAAAACTAGGCCTAAATTTCTGAGGTGTTCAGGAAAGGTTTTGGAGATAATAATTATATCATCAAGATACACCATCACATGATTTTCCAAATCAACGCCTAGTACACGGTCTACTATACGTTGCCAGGTGGCTGGCGCATTGGTCAAGCCGAAGGGCATGCGCAGAAAAGGATAAAGATTCCTACCTGGAACAGTGAAAGCAGTTAATTCGCGTGAGGACTCACTAAGAGGTACCTGCCAGAACGCCGATTTTATGTCGATGGAGCTAATGTAGCGGGCGTCTCTGAGGCGATCCAAAATGGCGGAGATATAAGGTATAGGATACGCGTCTTTCTTACTTTTGGTGTTAAGCTTTCTAAAATCTATGCAAAACCTATAGCTGTCATCTTTCTTGCGTACCAAACACACTGGACTGGACCAAGGACTTTTAGAAGGTTCAGTCACGCCAAGTTTCAACATTTCGTCGATTTCTTCGTCCATAATCCTTTGCTTGAATGGAGAAACTGGGTAGTAACGCTGTTTAATTGGCCTTGTGCCGGGTTCAAGCTCAATGACGTGTTCGGATACTTTGCAGCAGCCAAGACCAGTACCCATTTCTGATATTTTCTCCTTAACTAGTGCATTTAAAGTCGCTCGGTCGGTTTCAGATAAAGAGTCGCCATCTGCAATGCTACAGATTTCTGTAGGTTGATCATTAGTGGAAAAATGCCAGACGTCCTGCTTCAAGTCGGGGATCACTTCTATGGATCTCCAAAAGTCGATTCCTAAAATCAGTTGGTGGGACAGTTCTGGAAGAACTAAAATATCGATCACCCGAGTTCTATGTAATAAAGTCACAGGAACCTGAAAATAACCCAAACTAGAGCAAGTTTGGCCGTTCGCAACAGTACAATCAGTTTGTTGCTTAATAAGTTTTAATCCCAAACTTTCTAAAATTCGGAAACCCGGTTGACCCACAATAGTGCGTGACCCTCCAGAATCCAATAAACCTAAAATCTTATAACCTAAAATTGAAATTTCTAAATAGGGGCGCTGGTCACCATGCGCATGAGCAATGATAAAATCCAAAAGGTTTTTATTGGGAAAAGAACTGTTAGCGTGTGAATGATTCTGGTTGGACAGGGAGCTATTGGTTGGTGAAAGGCTTTCATCAGAAATCAAGTTGTTGGTCGGCAAAAGGTTTTTATAGTGAACAGAATTGTTAGGGGGTGAATGATTTTTGTTGAAAAGAGAGGTTGTGATGAAAAACCTACCAATAATTCCAAACAAATATATACCAAACTAAAACCGGAAATACCTAAAAATCAACAAAGAAACCTAATCTACAAAATAAATTGTACAGACTGTCCAAAAGCATACATTGGACAAACCAAAGAATACTTAAAAAATAGAATAACAGAACATAAAAATAGTATTAGAAAAATAAATGAAAATGGTACAGCTCTGTCAAACCATGCTTTAGAAAATTTACACAACTTTGATTTTAATAATACAACAATATTAGACTACGAAGACAACTATAAAAAAAGAAACATCAAAGAAATGATACATATAAAAAAGAACAGTAATTGTATAAACTTTCGCACTGATACGGATAATTTAAGCTCTATATATAATAACTTAATTGTAAAATAATAGTTAAGAAGTGGATGTAAGAAAAAGTACCAACCCTAATTGCAAACACATGTTTTTACTTTCGCCATAAAATACGGTACCGGCACAAACCATTTCTGTTTCGCTCGGTCAGTTAAAGAGCGAGTTGGTGAAAAGATGTTGTTATAATATAGTTTTACTTAAGAAATCCTGTATAGTAATAAGGTATGTCTTTTTTTTTATGTATGTTTATAAACTAAACAAAGGTCGCGCACCTTTCTAATTGTTACAAAAGATAATTATTTTATCTCTGAAGATGGTAATATACCGAAACGTCAGCTTCAAATAAGTTTTTCTTTTATTTATAACCATTGACCGATATGCCCAGGAAACCACACACTCAATTATTTAAAAATACGGTCAGGAATCAAACAAACTAATTAATAATAATGATTTGATTTGATATTGCTCGCTAAAATTTTAATTATAATGTATGGGCGTAAACTAGGCAAATGTGTAACTAAGAAAGCACGAGGTAACTTACCTCTTCAAGGTTAAGAGGGCTCGAAATTCCAAATTCCGCCAAGCACCAAAAGGGCAGCTACCAGTAGCGTCAAAACGTCAGGCCGATGTTGGTGACTGATAGAAATAAAAGAAGGGAACCCTTAGTACTTGGAAAATTTCACCATGCACGTGGCATCACGATGCAGCCTCGCAAAAAACATATATATATAAAAAAACCTAGCTCACCTGATTATCGGACGACGTCGCCAATAAATCCTGCTCTTGCAGGTCAAATTCAGCAAAAGAACCTTAACCGCCGTCTCAGGACTAATCCAACACTTGGGGCCCCAAACTGACCCAAAAAAAACCGAGACTGCGAACGGCTACCTTCGTCGACAATCAAGTTGGAAATGTTAACTCGTGGACCGGTGAATCCAATGACATTTCTATCCCACTACCGACACATAACAAAATGGTGTCCGTCAATTTCCGTCCTGCACTGACAAACCTGAAGGAAATCTTCCGCCACAAACTTGTGGCCTTAACGACAAAGCGCCAAATAACCGGCCTACCCACGCGAAAATGTCCCGTTGCTGTGGGGCAAATTTTAAACCCTCCGGTTTGGCAACACTGGACAACTTTAACAGTAGTTAGTCCAAAAAAAGAAAAGAAGAACCTAACCCGAAAAATTTACATGGCTTAATAATAAAAAAAATCTAGAATTTCAAACGAAATATGTAAAAATTAGCAGTCTGAATAATACAGACCTACAGAATAATACAGACCCGGACAGTGAAGGCAATGCGATCAAAAGCCAAACAAATCAAGGGCGTTTCAACGTTGCCAGAGAAAGTAAATAGCGGATTTCCAATAGGTAGGTAGGTCTTCAAAATTTATTATTTAGACATGTTAGCATAAATAGACTAAGGGCGAGTGTCTATATACAGGGAGAACTTTAAGCAAGGCAAAAAAGGCAAAATTCAGGGCCCAACAAAAGAGAACGTTAAATCAAACTACGAGCCATGTGAGATGGACATTGGACTCCTGATTTGGGCAGGATAAAAGACAATCAAAAGACAGACAGGGAGTAACCTGGAACACAGGGCAATGCCAGCCCACCCAGTGTGAGAGTGAAGGTTCAGTTTCTTAATCAAGGTAAATTATTAAGTAAAACTAAACAGGCAATCGCGAATAAAATTAATTAGTAAACACATACCCAGACAATGTTGCAAAAATGGCCTGTCACAGTAGGTAGTAAGTTATGGCTAAAATTTACTAAAAACAAAGTCGATGTAATTAATTATTACACTTTCAAACTTAATTCAAAACATCTTTTTTAATTCTCTAGTCTTAATTATTTATTACAGCATTTTAACTTAATTATGATAAAATTATTGAATTTTACTCAAAACAAAACAATAATTACCTATCTTACTTAAAACCTAAGTTAGGAAAAACAAAAGAGAGACAGAATTTTGAAAAAGCAAAGAGTTTTTAAAAGTGGTTTTCAAAATGATGGCCATTTTCCCGTACGCCAAATTGGCACATTTTCGTTATTCTTCTAATAGCGTTCAAAAGAATCATAGGCTTTATTTCCAAATTTCGGAAAGTTAAATCCATTGCCGCACGAAGATCAGCTACAGACTGATATTATGTTTTATATAATTTATTTTGCATGAAACCCCATAAGCAAAAATCCAAAACTGAAAGATCCGGAGATCGAGGGGGCCATCTTACAGGTCCATAGGTACTAATCCATCTTTTAGCAAAGTTATCGTCTAAAAATGCCCTTAAAAGCGCACAGTTGTGGCTTGGGGCACCGTCTTGTTGAAGCTAAACGGCATTATAAAGGGCCAATGGAACATTTTCCATCAATTCTGGAATTACTTCCTCAAGGATTTCTCGGTACCGACGCGCTGTGAGACCTCCTTCAAAAATTCTGTAGACTATGCGTCTTCCAAAAATGAAACACGAGACCCTAACCCCAAGGCGTCCTTGTTGTGCCATCTCAAAAATCAAATGATGATTTTCTATGGACTAATTCCTTGTATTATGGCGATTGAAAATTCCCGCACTTGATAAATAAGATTCATCGAACTAGATAACGAGTCTGCCAAAAGATTCATCAGTATTGATTTGTTATAAATACCATTGGCAAAACAACATTCGGCGCTCGGCATCATGTTGAACTATGTGGAATTTATAGGGGTGATACTTATATTTTTGCAAACTTCTTTGAGCATTAGACTCGGATACACCAGTTGCTTCCTCTATTCGCTTTCAAGAAGATGAAGGCGTCGCTACTACATAACCCAATACGTTTATTTCTTTTATATCTCTATCTTGTTTGGTGTATGCCTTAGGACGGGGCTGGATAAATGATCCATGCTCTACTAAATTTGATTTAAGGCAGGTAAATATATCTGGGAAAAGTTGCCTTCTTTCTGGATATCTAATGTGAAAAAAAAAACATTAAGATATTATCCTAACCATAGCGCTGAAAATGCTTTACCTTTGTAAATATAATTGTGAAGCTTCTTGGGGATTTTCATTTGATTGTATAAAACAAACCAACATATCACACTTTTCATTATTTTCGTAAACCGCCATTATTTTAAAAAAATAACACCGAAACAACAAAAATATTTTACTAATAATCAAAAACTGACCAAACCGCAAAGTTTTTGACATTTTGTCTTTTGTTCCAAACAAATTATCCATAGCCTACCACCTACTGCTTGGACACAAAAGAAAATTTTAGAAAAACTTAAATTCTGAGCTTGTTTTTAAAAATAATTGTATACAATTATATATTTTTGGAAAGCCCACATTATGCCTAATAAATATGAAAAATAATATACAGGGTGTTCCATTTAAAAGAACATATGTTTGCTTCATACCTAAAATTCGGAAAGTGTTAGAAAAAAAACGACTACGCCACTGGATTCTACGGAAAAAATTCTATAAGAGTATGTTTTAACTTCTTCGATAAGTTTAAAAGTAACTCAGGTATGGTGCCTCAAACGTTACACTTTTCGATTCTACCCTGTATCACAGATTACTCCTACCAGATGCGAATCTCTTAATAAATTTCCTATATCAAGATTCCGCGGTCTTGGCGATACGGACAGTGCGGCGAGTCGCTTCGAGCGTCGATGCCGAGAATGGAATTTTCCACGCATTGGGTGGGTTTTAATTCAGAGAAATTATGGATTATATTTTAAAATATTACAACATGATATTGTATGCCATTTTATATAAAATTATATCATTAACAAATACAAAAACGTATATCGCTTATTAAAATTACATTACAACCTAGTACAACCACAATTTAATCCATAAAATCAACGCAACAAAACTGATGTAATAACATTTACCTGCTATCTATTCCACCAAGCGTTCGCACACGCTCGCACCGACAAATTCCAAGTTTGGCAACAGATTAAATACGGAGGCGGTAGGCACCTTACAAGTTCGAAAGCGTAAGATTCGCATCTGGTAGGAGTAATCTGTGCCTGTATCTCAAAAATCAAAAGGGCTATGAAAATGCTGCTGGCGCTATCTTTAATTTCACAAAAGAGTCGCGAAAACCGCAACCCTCCATCTTTAAAAATAAGGGATATACCCCGCAAAAGTGCCGAAAATGGGATACCCTGTACATTCGTGAAAATATAAACCTTGTTTACAAAATTCCAAACCCAGACAAAGACTGCTCAAATCATATACGTTGAGGTGTCTTAACACCGGAATTTAGAATAAAGGCATATTGATTAATTGATTTTTAAAATAGAATTCTGCATTTAAATTTAAAAACATTTGAATTACAAATCTCTCTACCGCCGTTAAAGACGTCTGACATCTGTTTTATAGATGATATCACCGTGTTGTGGTAAAATATGCTAAAGTAATCTTAATTTATCATGACTGTTTTATCGCACAGGTCTATTCTTTTCTTATAAGGGCAAAAATTCGACGATATTGAAGGCTTTTTATACAAAATCTGCTAATTTGCTTTCATAACCTTAATATCTCTGTATTGCCCATATACAATCTGCACCAAAAAAGCCCACCTTTTTAACCAGAATTACGTGTACTCCGTCATATATTCCCATTGCATAATATAAAAAGACCATGGACGTGTAACTTACATAATTAATACCTTCACCCCTCTCAAATGTATCTCATATTTGAGAAACCTGTATATATATATATATATATATATATATATATATATATATATATATATATATATATATATATATATATATATATATATATATATATATGTAACCTGTAATGTTTAAAAACCTTTTTTGTTACATAAAATAATTTAAAACACATTGAAACTGGTATATAATAGAACCATGAACGCATGACATATTTTCTTAAATTTATGACGTCTTAGTGTTTTTATAAAGCTAAAATTAACCAAAATGGCGACTGGTCATGTGGGGTTTTTCAAATACCTGATTATTGAAACACATTAGCGTTTTTTTATTTTTATTTAAATCAAACTCACTTTCGCATAAATTCAACAATAAAACGAATAAATTGCTAGTGTTTGGAAAACACGTCAAAAGGGATACAAGAGAAAATAAAAATTTTTTACTTTATGTCCATTATTTTCGTTACACCATAAATTTTTCTTGGTACTTCTTTGATCGACACATATCAAATCCTGCATAATTGATAACGTCAGCCAATTTCAAATAGTACTGTGAATTAAAGTTGTATTATTCAGGTATACCTAAGGATTTTATAGTCTTTTCATTAAAACGTGGGGAGTTACACAGTTGGGCCCTTTTACCTGGGATTCAGTCAAACGTCTTTAATCCCACACAACAGTTGGGCCCGATATATACTTATCCCTTTAAGAGTGTTTATGACAAATATTATAATTATTTATTATGTTTGGGTATACAGGGTAAATAAAAACGTTTTAAAAATTTGTCATGTTTATTGTGCAAAATAAATTCACAACTTTAAAAATTAATAATATAATACAGTTTACAAGTATTGTTTTACATAATATAATGTGATTAATCAACTACTATCCATTTCTAAAGTTTTGACCCCTCAGTCTGAGGGTCAATAACAAAAAAACCACGGGGCAGAATAAACTGAAAAAATTACAGCTTGTTAGGACGTTATCCAAGAGTTTCTGCCAAAAAATGTATTATTGTAGTGTAAACGATATTGAACTTATTCATAATCAAGTAGAAAAAAACAACGATTTTACTGCGTTAATACTGATAAACGATTTTCTCATGTCTATATATTGGTTAATTTTTTCCCTATTTAAATGCAATTTTGAAGGTAGATAGAAAAATATCTATACTTTCGCAAGAGATTGGTAGTATGTGTCTAAAATTGTATTTTTTTATTTTTTAATGATGTTTGTGTATCAGCTGTACTGTGGACAATTTAAAACCTTAAAAAAATCTTTACACTCGTAGACGTAGTTACTATTATACAAATGTATTTTATTACACAAAATTAAAAAAAGCACCTTTAGTTCTTGTAAAAATTGCAATAAATATTAACAGCCACATAAGAAAGAGATGCAAAGTGTCAAACGCCTTTACCGACATAATCACAGTACGGTGGCGTCGTCGTAAAGGTCGTATGTAGTCCGTAGGTCCATGTATTTTTATTTGTTTAGAATTTAATCTATTTGTTATGTATTGAAAAGATTTGTAAAATAATATTATTTATTTGATTGTGGTTGTTTATATCTACTTATTGTTGATTTAAATTTTTGGTTTTAGTGGTAGATAGTAATTTGAAATTATTATTGTTTTCACACGATTTTTAAGATTATCTTGTTCGAATTTATATAAATACCTGATGTAATCTGAACCAAAAATACGGTATCAAACTACAGTCTAATAAGTTAAAATATCTCGTCAGTGCAACGAACAAATGAAAAATATTATATTAAAAGTCAGAGCGTACTTTCAATCAGAGAAAGACAACGGTTTGGAAAATATTTTGATTGAGCAAGTGGTTAAAAGAACAGCAGATGGCCTGGGTATTAGTGAAAGCACCGTTAAACGTGTTACTGCGGAAGAAAAAAGTTCCGGTATTATTATACCATCAAAAGGGAGAAGTGGAAGGCCCCGACTGGAATGTGATGAGATTTTACAGGGCGTCATAAGGAGAACAATATTAAATTTTTACCTGTAGCGTCGGTTTCCTTCTATAAAAGAAGTTTACCAGAAATTGAAAGAAGATGTCGATTATTTACCAGAATTTTCAGAAATGACTTTGTACCGATGGATTAAAGAACTTGGATTTTCCTAGAAAAAACTAATTAATAAACCAATTTGAATGGAACAAAACACAATTGCTGCCAGAAGAGCGGAATTCTTATACGCCATAAAGAGATATCGTGAAGATTCTTGGCAAATATTTTATACAGATGAAACATGGTGCGGTGCAAATCATTCAAGGAAGTTTGGCTGGGTTGAAAGAGTTAATCCCACAAAACGGGATACTGTTGATGAATACAGAGGTGGTATACAGGAAATTAATGGCTTTAGAGGTGGAATAAAACGGCCATCAGGATCAGGACAACGGGTTATTATCTTACATATTGGTAGTAAAAATGGGTTTTTGGATGGCTGCCTGAAGTGTTTCGTTGGGAAAAAAAGTGCGGCGTCAGTGGATTACCATAACGAGTTGAATAAACAACATTACGAAGAATGGTTTAGAACAGTGCTTTCCGTAATACCTGACAAATCAGTAATCGTAATTGACCAATCACCGTAGCATACAATGTTGGATCCTAATTGTCGAAATCCTGCAACTGCCTGGACAAAACAAAAAATAATAGAATGGATGTCCCAGCGGAAAGCAACATTGCCCGATGGATTTACAACGTTTAATGAATTAACCAAACCAATGCTTTTATACCTATGCAAGAACTATCACTTTCCAAAAACGTATCTTTTAGATACAATTGCAAAGGAGTTACGTAATGATAATGTAAAGCTTCTATGGTTGCCAGTTGCACACTGTGAATTCAACGCAATTGAATTAATTTGGGCATATGTGAAAAATAAAGTGGCAAAATTGAATACTACGTTTAAAATCACAAATGAACTAAATGTGTGCCTTGAAACGATGCAGAACGTGCCAAATTCTGTTTGGGAAAATTGCGTTGGACACGCTAATAAAATTGAGGAATCCTACAGAGAAAAAGACCACTTAGTTGATGTTGTTGTAGAACCATTAATTATAAATTTAGATGAAGATGATGAAGATGATGATTCAAATGTAGACTTTAGTAATGAAGAAGGAGAAAACGATCCATAAGTGTAGGTATTCTTCGGTAAAAAAGAGTGGTGTAATCCAATCAGGTTATTTTTAGTTTTAGGTTTAACTAAATTTTGTCAGGGCTTTGTACCTTAAAAGTTAAATCAGATGTGATTCTACGTAAACAGGCCACTTTCACATATTTCTTTTATTATTAAGCAAAGGCAAATGCAGACAAACTTAACACAGCATTTGTTACAATTTTCCAAATATGCGAATCATAAAAATAAGGGAACATCAAAAATATTGTTTTTCTTTTAGGTGAATTATAAATAAATAAAGCTAATTGGCCTATTTACGTTACTCACTTTGAAGTAATATTTTTAAATTAATATTGTTCTACTACACACGTTCTGCCTATTTTATAGATCTTAATGAAACAATCGAAAATCGTTAAATACAAATAAATGTAAATATCTATCAATGTATATACTTATTTTTTCTTAATTTTACCAGTTACCTAATTTATCATATAGAGCACAAAAAAAACCTTCACTATATTGCATTACTTTAATGATTATTACCTTAACACCCATACTATTGCACCTTCGACGCCCCGCTCCATCCCCCAAGCTCAATGCTGCTATCCTTTACACAAATTAATTGTTTGTATTTACGTTTATGACAACTGCCAAAACAAAATTTTCGTTAAACGTAAAGTTACATCTCGTTATATGTAATACAAAAAATCAAAAATTTTTGCTGTAAGATTACTGGTAGTAATTACATAACCACAATCATTTTTTGAATATTACTACCAAATCTAAGAAAAACAAATAAAACTAATATTTTTTGGGACTAAAGTAAGGTTCACTTTATCGCATGTAAAAAATTAGTTAGGCCTGGGAGTACCAGTAAGGCACAATAAATTTTTACAATTGAGTCATTGATGAAATAGGGAAAAAATGGTGACAATTTTACAATTACCTTCCCATTAGGAAAGCACCAAGGCATCTACGGTTACAAAGTTTTACATGTGTAATAGAGACAAGATACTTGACCGAAGTATGTGAAAATTATATTTTTTAAAATTGTGCTTTTTATTTTACAAGCTTCCAAACTGAGGGGTCACAACTTTAGAAATGGATAGTAGGCGCGTATTTACAGGAAACACATTTTATAAAACTTGTTCTGTCGATTTCATTTGACATATATTCCCGTATTTTATTTTCTACAAATTGTTTTTTCTTTCTAATATCAGCTTTTAGAGCTTTTGGAAATTTGTTTGCTGTTACAATTTTAATATATGTTTCGGTTTGAAAATTTAGCAAAATATCTACAAACTTAAATATACTTGGGTGGGAATGATAAAAACTGTTATTAAACTTTGAGTGAAACGATTCACATGCATTAGTTGTTCGATATAATGAAGATGAAAGATTAGCCCAAATGTTTGGTGGGAATTGTGAACATTCATCTATATAAGTATCTACTAAATAGTCACAAAATTGTTTTAGCCTTTCATCTTCTGGCAAGTCACTAACTAAGTCAAAAGTAAAACAATTACCCACTTCATTAGGTTCTAAAAACTGAAGGCCAAAAAAGTACTTTAGTTTTTTTCCAATTTCAGTATTATTTTTGTATTCAGTACTTAATCCAAGTGCCTGCAGTTTTCTGAACCATGCCTGTGACAGATGAAATCTACAGCCTACAATTGTTGATTCAGGCCAAGTAAAAGTAACAGCATTATGAATGGCTACTTCAAAATCTATCACTACATTTTTTGGGGATAGTATTAAGTGATTTTCGGCACATTTTTCAGTCAAAAGATTAAATAGGTTTTGATATAACAATTGTTTCTTACTAGGTAATAGACAAAAAACTAAAGGTACATAATGACCATTTTTGTACCCATGAAGGGTAAAAAATTGACAAAAAAACTTAGCACAATAATTAAAGGTACCGTCCATAAAAATAGTTTCTACAGAGCAAAGAAAATGCAGGTTTGTACGACAAGAAAATATTACAATTTTATGTTCCTCGCTATTTACCATCAAAAATGATTCGTCTTTGGATGTTTTTGGTGACAAGTTCTTTAAAGAACAAAAAACTTCGTCTTGATTCCTAGGCAAAGTGGAAACCTGCGACTTTCTACACTCATAAATATTTTTTCGAATAAGGTTTAAATCATTAGTTGTAATGTTTTCAACTGATGCTCCGCATTGTCGAAGTTCACTGTGAATTATTTTTGAAGGCCTCTCATATGGATCACTAGCAGCTTTTCTTTTGATACAATTGCTTAACTTTTGTCTTTCAAGATTTTCTTCAGGCTCATGATTATGATTTAGATTATATTTTAAAACACATTCAAAATTTGTGGTCGGCGTGTAGAGTTTAGCGGGACACTTGTTTTTTTTATTTACACATCTCCAATACAAAGTGTTATCTTTTAAAATTTTGCCGACACAAAACTTAAAACCACATACGACTAACAGTCGCTTTCCCCCCATCGTATCCTCGGTTTGACGGGCCGGCGGGGCTTGCGAGCTTCATTGACTCGGAGGGCTAGGCCAGCTAGGTTCAACCATGCTGCGAAGGTCTCCGAGGGTAGAAGCCCGACTAAGAAGGATACAACTGCACAGTGGTGCCCACACTACAACACTACATATTTAACACCAGCTCAGTGCCTGTCCTGCCGCGGCCGCCCTGCGTGGTGCGGCGGGGCACAGAGGTGAGCACACTACAACACCTACACCTCACCTACATTTAACACATTCGGCTTAATCCCACGGTGTGACGCGACCCGTGCCAATGGGATGAATGGCGCCTGAGCCGTAATCAGGCGTTTCAAACGGAGCCTCCGGGACACCAGGCGACATCCCGGAGTAAGCAGCCTTACACCGGCAAGGGGGCGCTGCCGGTGCGGACCACCCTTTCCCCCAGACTCGTGGGAACTTTATGGACCGTGAAAAACAAAAAATAACGAAAGAAGAGGACTCGGAAACGAGCGACTCTTCAACTCTAATTGAGGTGGATCTTTCTGAAGATGACACCCAATTACCAACTCAGGGAGGTGATAGTAAGCCGGACGATCGGCCGGCTGAAAAGACTCCGGAGGTTACAAACATAGCTGCAGGGATGGAAAAAGTTGGCCTGCAACAACCAAAACTATCCGGAGCCCAAAGAAGGAAGATCCGGAAGGCAGAAAAAATGGCGGCGGGGGCGTGGACAAAAGAAAAGCCCCGGCCAAAAACAAAGGTGGGAGAGAGAAAAGTGGAAGGTGCCGCCAAAAAGAGGCCGCATCCCGACACCAGCATCTCACCTTCTAGCAAACAGCCGGAGAAGAAGGCCAGGAGTCAATCGGGACAGGCTGGCATTTCTTCTTACAACAAGGCTGCTAGCGGACTAAGGATGGCGGTGATACAAAGACGCCACCCGGATACGACCCTGACTCAGGAGCAAGCTGACCTGATTCAGGCAAGACTGGTTGCGGTCTTGGACGAAACTCCCTCCGGGAGTGCGAGTCCACCGCAATTTGAAGGGAGTAGATACACGGGAGGCATTATCTGGATCACGTGTAACAATCCCTCAACCAAGACCTGGCTGCAACAAGCAGTTGCAACCATAGGAAACTTGTGGGAGGGGGCAGACTTGACAGTGGTTGAGTCTAAGGACCTCCCCAAAAGCCCCAAGGTCCTCGTCTGGATTCCAGAGGCAGTCGAGGTACAAACAGTCAGGACCCGGCTAGGACGACAAAATCCTGGCCTCAACACGGAAGACTGGCTGATGCTAAGCCGGAAGGTAGAAGGAAAGGGACAAACCTTGGCCTTCTCTATAGACGCGGCGTCGCTTGGATGCCTTGAACGAGCTCAATTCAAGGCATACTATGGACTTGGAAGGGTAACATTCAGGGTTATAGCGAGCGTCGCGAACCAAAGTGAGGGTCGTGCAGGTTAACCTACACCACAGCAGGGCAGCCTCGGCAGTCCTGTGTAAGGTGATGGAGAACTGCGACATCGCCCTCATTCAAGAACCTTGGGTCAACCAAGGGACAATAAAAGGTCTCTCGGGAGTAGGTGGTGAATTGGTTTACAATAGAACCTCCGACAGACCGAGAACCTGCATTCTAATTAAAAAGAATATAAGGATGCTGCCACTGACTAATTTCTGTTTTAGGGACCTCGTGGCAGTAAGACTAACAACAACGGAGGGGGGTGGGCCGAGAAATATCACTATTGGATCGGCTTACTTCCCACACGATGACCCGGAAGCGCCACCACCCAGCGCTGTGGAGGAAGTGGTGAGAGACTGCAGAGGAAGTGGATCGCAGCTGATCATCGGGTGTGATGCAAATGCACACCACAGCATCTGGGGCAGCACTGACACCCATCAAAGAGGTGAGTACATTTTTCAATTCCTAATGGCAAATAACTTAGACATTATGAATAGAGGTAATAATCCGACTTTTGTAACCGGGCAAAGGCAGGAGGTTTTAGATATAACTATATCAACGGCTTACGTCGGCAATTATATTAAAAACTGGCACATGTCTGAGGAAGAGAGTTGTTCGGACCACAGACACATATGGTTCGAAATAACGTGTATAAAACGGGAAACTAACTCTTATCGCGACCCTCGCAGAACGAACTGGGGTAACTGTCGGGTAGACCTAGAACGTAACCTGGGGGGGCTTAAAGAGGTAATAAATAACGTGACGGATCTCGAACTGGTAGCGGATCAATTGACGGACGCGGCCATTTCTGCATTCGAAGCAAACTGTCCTCAAACCACATCAAATTCCTCCCCGAAGGTCCCCTGGTGGGGACCAGACCTGAAGGCCAAAAGAGGACAGGTAAGGAAGAACTGGAATCAGGCAAAACGATCAGGTAACTGGGAAGCATATAGGGCAACCCTTACTGAATACAACATAGCGCTGAGGAAGGCCAAGAGAGCATCCTGGAGAAGGCACTGCGAGGCTATTGAAAGCACTCCAGAATGTGCCAGACTCGCAAAGATACTGTCAAAGGACACTCAGCCTGCAATCAACTCTCTTGTTACTGAGAATGAAGAGCAAACATTAACGGGGAAGGATACAATGACCGAACTGTTTCGGGTTCACTTCCCTGGGTCCAATATCATAAAGGAAACACCTGAAGCCTGGAGATTTGGAGGACCTAATGAAGCTCCCAACAGAGCTCATAGGGACAACTGGCAGGCTGCTAAGAAGGTGATATCCCCTGAAAAAATAAAATGGGCTATAAACTCATTTGAACCCTACAAATCTCCGGGTCCCGACGGAGTTTGTCCAGCGTTGCTACAGCAGGGATTAGACCTGCTTGTTAGCAAGCTTTGTAATATACTAAGGGCCAGTCTGGCCCTAGGTCACATACCGAGGATTTGGAGACTGACCAAAGTGGTATTCATACCGAAACATGGGCGTCCCAACTACTCGGTCGCCAAGGCATTCAGACCCATCAGTCTAATGTCCTTCATTGTAAAGACGCTAGAAAAACTGTTAGATAGGCATATAAGGGATGAAATAATGGGGGACGGACCATTCCATCAAGACCAGCATGCCTACAGAACAGGACGATCGACCGAATCAGCACTCCACCAGCTAGTTAGCAGAGTGGAGAACGCGATAGGTAACGGAGAAGTGCTTCTCGGAGCATTTCTGGACATTGAAGGAGCGTTTGACAACACATCCTTCACATCTATAACCAGAGCAATCAGGGGCATCGGGCTAGATGAGACCTGCTGCAGATGGGTAGAAAGCATGCTTAAAAGCCGGGTAATCTATACAGATCTACTCGGTGAAACTTTGGCAGCCCGGGTGGCAGGGGGATGTATTCAGGGGGGGGGGGTTCTTTCCCCCCTCCTCTGGAACCTGGTAATGGACGGGCTTCTAAAAGAACTAAGTCAAAGGGGTTATTCGATCCTGGGCTACGCAGACGACCTGGTCATAACGACTCAAGGAAAATTCAACACAACCGTGAGGGACTGCATGAGGAGCGCCCTCGCCGTAGTGGAAAAATGGGTAGGACAGGAAGGACTTAATGTAAGCCCACACAAGACTGTCATCGTCCCATTCACTAACCGCAGGAAAAAGGGGGGGCTCGGTCCTCTAACCCTGCGAGGAGTCACAATTCCACTGCAGGAAGAGGTAAAGTATTTGGGGGTAACACTAGACTCAAAACTTACCTGGAACAAGCATGTGGACAAAACCATACGAAAAGCGGAAATCACCCTTGCGGTGGTCAGAGGAACGTATGGGAAAACATGGGGTCTCTCACCAAAGATGGTGCACTGGCTGTACACCAGAGTGGTGAAACCCGCAATAACATATGCAGCCTTGGTCTGGGGGACCAAGGCAACGCAGAAAACAATAATGCTCAGGCACAGCAGTCTGCAAAAGCTAGCCTGTCTGGGCATCACAGGGGCAATGAGATCGACCCCCACCTCAGCGATGGAGAATCTCCTAGACCTTCCTCCCTTGCACCTGGTCATCCAGGGAGAGGCGAGGATGGGTCTCTATCGACTACAAAACACTCTGCCCGCTTCATTGCGGAAAAGGGCGGGACATGTACTCACAAGAGAGAAGATTGGAGGGCCTCATTTAGAAATGAGATCGGACTACATGACTCCAAAATTCCAATACAACATCCCCTACGAGGTAGTAATAGCGGATCGCAGGGAATGGACTTCGACAAACCCAGAGTTTCCTCCGGGGGCAATTATATGGTATACCGACGGATCAAAAACCGAAGCGGGACCCGGAGCAGGAGGACATGGGGTCGGACCAAGGAGGGACATGTCTTTCTCCTTGGGGAAGTACCCCACGGTATTCCAAGCAGAAACTTACGCCATCTTACAATGTGCGCTGGAAAACAATAGGAGGGCTTATTGAAATAAGCGGATCTATATCTGTTCAGACAGTTAGGCCGCTTTGAGGGCACTCTCATGCCACAGAGTCACTTCGGGACTGGTATGGGAGTGCATAAACGATCTTGGCGCGCTCGCTGCCAGAAACTCAGTCAAGCTCATGTGGGTATCGGGACACAGGGGTATCACTGGTAACGAAAAAGCCGACGAACTTGCTAGACAGGGATCGGCTGCACCATTCATTGGCCCAGAACCATCTCTCGGGGTGCCAAAGTGCACGGCTCGAGAGGCGGTAACCAGATGGATCAAACACCAACACAAAGTCCACTGGAATGGAGTACAGGGACTGAACCACAGCAAGGCCGCTATAGGAAATCCCAATCCTAGGCTCACCAGGCAACTGCTCAATCTGAGCAGGATCTAGTTGAGGACAATCGTAGGGGTACTAACAGGACACATGGCTGTAAAGGACCACCTCAACAAAATGAAACTGTACCAGGGAGACCTTAGCTGCAGACTATGCGGCAGGGACAGGGAAACAGTTCAGCACATAATCTATAACTGCGAGTCACTAGATCGCAAGCGCCACCAACTATTCGGGCAACCAAGGTTAGAACCGGAGGAATTGATCGCCCACTCCCTTGTGGAACTGTACAGGCTTGTGCAGGAAACTGGGATAACAGAGTGGGTGTAACAAAAATTATTGGGTAGGCACAATAGGCCTCTACTGGCCGCAGTGCTTCCGGTCTCGGACGGAGCCTAAGGGAAGAAAAAAAAAACAGTCGCTTTCCTTTTTCACTTAACATTGTTTGAACTTCCATCGTTTATAAAACTCAGAAAAGAACTGACAAAAATGAATAAGTTGTCAACATTTAAGGACCTGTGAGCACCCTGTATTGGTACCTTAACTAGGTACTTCTAGGAATATCGTACTACACCTTTTCAAGTGTAATAAAACCACTAATACCCTCATTTGCATATCGGGGCCCAACTGTTGGGTGTAATCATCCGATTACCTGCAAAAGGGCCCAACTCGCTAGCGTCCAAAACGTGCGTACTTTAAACGGGGGTAATAATATTGTAGGCGTCGCGACTGTTTTTATACATAGAACTGAGGGTAAAATGTATGTTGTAAATTTTGTTGTTGTTCTATGCATAGCTATCTGTCAGCGTGTCTATTTGACAGTATATCTGTCTACTTATCTGACTCGTCTGTCTGTCTGACTGCCTGTTTGTCTGGTTGACAGATCGACTGTCTGTCTGTCTGCCTGCCTGCCTGTCTGCCTGCCTCTCTGATTTTTCTGCCTTGGAAACCGCCTTCCGGCATTACTTCAGGGGTCTCTTCTGTCCATAAGATTTCACCTCAGCGGTCTTCTCTTTCTTTTGTCTCGATTATATTTCTTATTGTTTTATATGCTTATTTCCATGTTTCTTCAGAATGTACTAGGCTTTCCATCATGTTTGTAGGATTAAAGACTCTTCCCATCGCTCGTATGTATAATTGCCTGCCTGCCTGCCTGCCCCTCTGTCTGTCTAACTGTCTAGCTGTCTGTATGTCTGTCTGCCTGTCTGTCTCTCTTTCTAACTAGCTATCAGACTGTCTACCCTGCCACCACTCTGTCTACCTGTTCGACTAACTGGACCCATTTCCTCATCTAACTGTCCATCTATCCACCCATGTATTTGGTGTGAAGCACTAAATTACACATGTACACGTACACACGTATGATTGTCGTGCTGCCTGTCTGTCTGTCTATCGACCTATCTGCCCAACTAGCTATTAGACCGTCTAGCCGGCTGCCACTCCGTCTATCTATTTGACGATCTGCACCACAATCTAACTGCCCATCTCTCACCACCACCACTTACACACGTACACATCCATACACCAAATTTGTGGAAAATCATATCTTACGCTCGAGATCTATACATCACATGATGTCGGAAGCATTGATCTCTATCTACACACGCAAGAGGGTAAAAATCATATAGTAAACGTGAGCAGTAGTTCGTACATGTGAGCGAAGCCGTTGTAAAATAAACCATCGCCGCAACGTCGCGCCGGGCGTTTCCGCAATTTAAAATATATACCACATACACGGTGTTTTTATTTACTTTTTTCGTTAAGAAATGCTAAGAATGCATGTATTCTCATAAATATTTCTAACTATTGTATCACTCCGCGTTCCTTTATTATTTTTAATTAAGAAATGTCAATACTTATACTTATTATCCTTTCTTATTCTTTAATATCCTATAAATCTCTATCTGCCACGCGTAATCCCAAAAATCTTGACACCCCATAAAATCTAAAAAGGGTTGAAAGGCCTCATTTAAAATATGTCACCCCACTTTTGCTATGCATACCATAAAAATTATGTAACCCTCTTTATAACTAATCTTGACAGGTGATAAATCCATCACACTCGACGGCCGAAAAGTACAGAGCTCACGTATTTAGCGTCTAGCTGGTACCGAGAATATTCATCCCGAAGGTAAAAAGCTGAATCATTCAAATGCATTACCTGTATAGTGTTTGCTGGGGTTTGTTCAGGTTTTACCCACTTTTACGTAGTCTGTTTTTATGTTGCATTATTTTGGTAGTGCGATTGATTATTTGTTTCGTAATTTATGAATAGTCATTAACGACTCATCAAATCAACAATCGTTCGGCAAAATTCGGGATGAAGATTCTCGGTACCGGCTAGACGCTAGTGCTCACGCAGGCAATAAATTAGTTCGCTCACGTCAGCGAGTTCGATGCAAAAGGTACCGCCGGCCGCCGCGCCGCAAAACTCAAACGCTGTGGCGTATGTAGACTATAAAACTTATGTGTCTGGATACCCGTCTGATATAAAATGACTGGCGGCCTAGGGTACCCTAAAGGACTACTAACATAGTATTACAGTGAAAGGAATCGTTAGGCTCGGATAATTCAATTCCTAAATTTTTCACAAAATTTAGGATTTTGCCAGGGACGCCCTTTAATATATCATTGGGCAGCATCACATAAGCTCCCACCAGATACTGCCAGCCTTTGACGAGTTATAACTCACAGAGTAAGGGCATTTTGGACATTTACGTTCAGATGTACTAAGAAGGTTTAAGATTTAGTACCGGTTTAAATTAAGATCTTATAGTTGATCACTTATGTTTTGACAGGTTTTTGTACTGTGATTGTTAATAAGTCGTTATTAAAAACTTATGAATTATTTTGATGTTTCAGCGATTTGCTTGGTTTCCAAATGATTTTCCTCTTGGAATGAGTTGCTGGAATGAATTCAGTTCTATTATGGTCAAAAGTATGTACTAAAATTGCCATTTTCTTTATAAATTTGCGAAAATCCTCAGAAACAAATTCATAGTATAAAACCTAGTTCTCTTATTCTTACACTTGTCAGTTTAAAACTTTTGGTTCTCAAATTAGACTGGAGTAGGGTTGGAGATTCTGGCTGCTATTGTTTTGTGCCCTTTCTATGTGGTAGGAAGGGTGGCTTTTGAAGATCTTTATATGTATATTTTGTTTATTCTTCACACAGTGCAGGGTCATACAAAGTAAGTGGTTGCTCTATTATTTTTGACGTTATTAATAAAAAATAATATTCATAAGTTGTTGCACTGAATTTTTAACTAATAACCTATATGTATTAACTGTTTATTATTTTATATTAATATTAATACATTACCTTGCGTAGTCCTGCTTTACAGAAGCCAAAAATGTTTCAGGGCTAAAGAAAAGTGATAACTTGGTTGGTTGTTGTTGCTCCATTTTCCAGTTCGATATATACCTTGCCTTCTCTAAAAGTTCAAGTAAAAACTGAGTTGGATCTTTTGGGCCATTCCAAATGGCAAGCCAATTTTGTGGAGTCTAAAAAAGTATTATTGTTTTACTTTATGCATTACTTCGACGCATTTAAACGTAAAATGCTTGAAATATGCCAAGTCTAAGGGCTTCTGTAAAGGTTAATTAGAGCCCCTTAATTCCCAACTGGTGTAAGTCCAATTTTTTCAATTTTAAGTTAATACCGGGAACGTGTTCTACAATGTGATCTCTAAGTTATTTACAAATAAAAATCGATATTATATGAAACTTTGTAAATCAGTTAGTAAGAGCCAGATGCAAACGCATACTATTACATAGGTTAATGAAATCGGAAAAAGTGGTTCAAGTCCCGGATCGGCCGGCTAATTAATTTTTTGGTTATACTCCAGCAAGAAAAAAATTGTTTTTATTCTCCTTCAATAATTTTTTTGTTAAAAAAATAATAACCTAGGTCTTCATTACGTAGTATTTTTGATATGTATCAAAACCAAATAAAAAATATTTCCATTTTGATTATTTTTGTAGTATTTTTGTAGAGTATTTTTTGAGTCTTAATTTATTTAATTACATGTGTTTATACCGTGTTTAGTTTAATTTGATCAAATGTATGAAATAAAATAAATATTGCAGGTAAAATAATTATTTTATAAAATTTATTTTATTTAGAATTAAATTGTAATGTGATAGAAATACCCTGTATATTATATTATAGTTATGATAAGAAATTTGTAAGTTGAAATGTATTAGTTAATTTATTCCAGTTAAATAATTCAAATTGTGATTATGTTAGGGTACTTATAACAAGTGCTAAATATGACCAAATATCAAATATTTTTAAATTAGTTGAAAAACTCTTTAAATGAATTAAAAAAGAAATTTTACTAAGTACTTTATGGAATATGCTATACTAGAGCACATTTATAACGAACTTACCACCGTAAGGACATTAATTGTAAAAATTAATATCGAACAGCGTAAAAAACCGGTTTTACAAACAAAACATAATGAAGCAAAAAATACTCTTTCGAAAGTAGATTCGGAGATTTTAGCTATTAATCAAAAAAAGACAAACGCGAAATATGACGAAAACGAAACTCTTAATAAAGCTGAAAAAATTAAAACAACGGACGAGGACATTTTACAGGTAACAAAACAAGACGTGTCACCTGATACAAAAATTACATATTTGATCTAAAAGTTGCCGTGAGCCTTCTGCCTACAATGTAAAGTTAATAGAAAAGGTCGAAAACTGATTATTGTTCCTTTAAACCCTCTGGGACGCCGGTCTCGCTGAGGGGAAAACTTAAGGATTTTTTAGTATAATACCTACTAAGGGATTTTTCCATCACAAAATACTTGGTATTTGGCCTGTATCTATTAACCATGAATTTAAGAGTATTAACTATTCTGAAATTAATAATAAATTTGCTGCTGATAAAATTCGGACAGTATTAGTTTTGTTTCCACAAAAATCACAACCCTGTCAGAGCCAACCAAAACCAAAGAAGCCGGATTACATTACCAAATACTATTTGGGGCTGGCTGGTTTGTGATTTCTGTAGCGACTATTATAAAATTATAGTCCGAGATCCTATCCGAAAAATCCACCATGGAGAAGATAGGGGGGTACAATGACAATGCTATTTTCTCTCACTGCAGAACTTTTTATGAAGAGGCATTTTTTTTCGTAAAATCAATAATAAAAAGTTTCCCATTTGTTAAGATTGCTTCTGGACACGCTGTATATACCTACTTATATACCTATAAAAATATAGAACCATTTTTTTCTTTAATTTCGAACATTATAAACGAAAATGTCCAATCCCCTTTATTTTGTGCAATTTATTTAAACAAAAACAAAAATAATAAAGAAAAAATAAGTTTATTAAAAAATTAAATTACATTCTAATAAAATATACAAACTTACACTGTAAATTAAATGTTCAACAAGTATTAACTACTGCAAAAAAAAACAATAATATACTACATAAAAATATAAGAGTACTAATAAAACACCTTAGGTAATCCGGAGGTACGAGTAAAAAGGTTATAAGAAAACAAACAAGAAAAAAAGTACTAATAAAATCGTTGAAGTAAGTACCTAAAACAATTTTTTGCTCGGGTTTGCTCCATGCCGCCCTTTACATGGTATCAGTTTGGTTTTTTTTTAGATACTTTATTTTTGAGTGGTTTTGGCGCACTTAAATGTTGGCGTCTCAGGCAGTCGCCTGGCCCTGGGTCCGACCCTGAAAGGGTGAAACTTCTTGAATTTTAAATCTATCTGGCCGCTTTAAAAAAAGGTGTACCTTATCTTAGAGCAAAATAAAAAAGATAAAAGTAGTATAGTAGGCGGGGTGCTGGGCAGAATGGTGCTTCGGATGGTATATGTCCATCAACATCTTAAGACTTGATGCACTTCTTCGGCGAAGAAGTGACGTAGTTCTACAATAAGTAGTTCTTTGATGTAAAATAAGTGATCGACAATGACGTAATTGACCAGAGACTGTTGGTCAGAAAGGCCTCAGGTTGAAAAATCTCTGAAAAATCTTGAAAATTCCGCAAGAAGTGCTGAAATTGGCCGAAGAGTCGGTTTCTTGTGCTGACGAAGTGGTCGTCAATGACGTAATTGACCAGAGGCTGTTGGCCAGAAGGGCCTTAGTGTATTTCGGTTTGTTTTTATTTGTTAAATTATAGACGTTACATAGCGATCGTCGTCGTCGTCGAAGAAGTAGTTGTTGTAACTTGTCAATGACGCAATTGACCAGAGGTGCTGTCTGCTTGTTTACCTGAATTTTTGTCTTGGGGGTGGTTACCTGAGTTGGTGGTGTCTGGTACCGAAGAAGTTACAGACCAGAGGCTGTTGACCAAAAGGTCCTTAGCGTGTTTCGGGGGGTATGTTTGTTTTGATGTGTGGTTTAAATGAAAGAAGTGACGTAATTATCGGTACAAGATGTAGTAGTAGTCGTTTTTGTATATGATTGTCAATGACCCAGTTTACCAAAGACTGCTGTTGGCCAAAAAGACCTTAATGAGATGTTTTTTTTTGCGCCAAAAAAGCGTTGTTTTCGGACCTCTTGTATACCTGTGTATTCTTTTATGTTTTACCTTACTAGCGTGACACACATTTCGTTTCGAACATACCTGCCTACCTATTACCTACTTACTTTTTACTTTACCTAAGTTTTCTGCACAGCTATTAATTCATAATTATTATTCATGTATTTATTTCATATGGATGCATTGAAAAAAGTTTTTCTACCCATGGCGAAGATCGAACCCACACACACCATGTGTATAAATTTCGTATTATATACGTTTCCCAACGATAGAACCAAGTACGCCACGGTACCGAGTTGAATAACTAAACATTGAAAACGATATGTTAAGTGAGTTCGAATGTGACGTAGTAGGTATGTTTTATGTATTTTAGGTTGATAATATATATATATATATATATATATATATATATATATATATATATATATATATATATATATATATATATATATATATATATATATATAAAAGAGAAGAAGAATATCGGCTATTCGGACTGTGGAAGTGTGTTCCTCTTTTGCATCAAAGTACGGGGAGTCCAAGAAAATGGACTACCCCGGGCCGGGTAGACTATGACAGCTGTTTCGTCCTTGTTAGGACTCATTCAGACAGTCATAACTCAGTCGCACCGTGGCAAACGATGTTACTGCATCTTACATCCTTTTTGTAAAATACAAGCAGGATATAACAGACCATAACGCCACCTAGCGGGTGCTGGCTCTAATGCAAAAGCAGAACACACTGAAAAGGTAGAAAAATAAAAACAAAGGGCGAACACAGCATCTCTGGTTTATGAGAAACGCATTTTTGTACTCTGCCCAACTTGTCCGCATGGTTTGCGCAGTACAAGGAGGGAGTCACGACGTCCTCACCAGAAGACGCGTCAACCCTTAACAAAAGCCAAGTAAGAATAAAAGTAGAGGTTTATCTCGTCCGTATTATAAATAAAAGAGAAGAAGAATATCGGCTATTCGGACTGTGGAAGTGTGTTCCTCTTTTGCATCAAAGTACGGGGAGTCCAAGAAAATGGACTACCCCGGGCCGGGTAGACTATGACAGCTGTTTCGTCCTTGTTAGGACTCATTCAGACAGTCATAACCCAGTCGCACCGTGGCAAACGATGTTACTGCATCTTACATCCTTTTTGTAAAATACAAGCAGGAAATAACATACCATAACGCCACCTAGCGGGTGCTGGCTCTAATGCAAAAGCAGAACACACTGAAAAGGTAGAAAAATAAAAACAAAGGGCGAACACAGCATATCTGGTTTATGAGAAACGCATTTTTGTACTCTGCCCAACTTGTCCGCATGGTTTGCGCAGTACAAGGAGGGAGTCACGACGTCCTCACCAGAAGACGCGTCAACCCTTAACAAAAGCCAAGTAAGAATAAAAGTAGAGGTTTATCTCGTCCGTATTATACATAAAAGAGAAGAAGAATATCGGCTATTCGGACTGTGGAAGTGTGTTCCTCTTTTGCATCAAAGTACGGGGAGTCCAGGAAAATGGACTACCCAGGGCCGGGTAGACTATGACAGTCATAACCCAGTCGCACCGTGGCGTTATGGTATGTTATTTCATGCTTGTATTTTACAAAAAGGATGTAAGATGCAGTAACATCGTTTGCCACGGTGCGACTGGGTTATGACTGTCTGAATGAGTCCTAACAAGGACGAAACAGCTGTCATAGTCTACCCGGCCCGGGGTAGTCCATTTTCTTGGACTCCCCGTACTTTGATGCAAAAGAGGAACACACTTCCACAGTCCGAATAGCCGATATTCTTCTTCTCTTTTATTTATAATACGGACGAGATAAACCTCTACTTTTATTCTTACTTGGCTTTTGTTAAGGGTTGACGCGTCTTCTGGTGAGGACGTCGTGACTCCCTCCTTGTACTGCGCAAACCATGCGGACAAGTTGGGCAGAGTACAAAAATGCGTTTCTCATAAACCAGAGATGCTGTGTTCGCCCTTTGTTTTTATTTTTCTACCTTTTCAGTGTGTTCTGCTTTTGCATTAGAGCCAGCACCCGCTAGGTGGCGTTATGGTATGTTATTTCCTGCTTGTATATTACAAAAAGGATGTAAGATGCAGTAACATCGTTTGCCACGGTGCGACTGGGTTATGACTGTCTGAATGAGTCCTAACAAGGACGAAACAGCTGTCATAGTCTACCCGGCCCGGGGTAGTCCATTTTCTTGGACTCCCCGTACTTTGATGCAAAAGAGGAACACACTTCCACAGTCCGTATAGCCGATATTCTTCTTCTCTTTTATTTATAATACGGACGAGATAAACCTCTACTTTTACACATATATATATATATATATATATATATATATATATATATATATATATATATATACATATATATGTATATATATATATATATATATATATATATATATATATATATATATATATATATATATATATATCGATACGACAAAAGAAATAAAACCGCCCTTACTAAACATGAAACGGAAACCTCCCATAGATTTAATTTTTCTGAAACCAAAATTTTAAAAACGGAAATAAACCAGCAAAAAAGGGAATTTTTAGAAATGTTATTTATCAAAAAAAATGAGGATTCTGTGAACGAGAAATCAGATATAAAAAACTTAAGCAAAATTTATTATAACGTTATTGATTAATTAGTCAATATTTTATTGACTAATACAATTAATAACAATCCCCCCCCCCCCAACCCCCCTTTTTCTTTTTCTTCTCCGACAAATAAATCATAAATATAAAACAAAAAATAACTTCTTATCTCGAAAATAACAAAAAATACCAAAGCAGATCCCATACAAATCTATCTTGGCAAATCTCAGTACCGTTTCAACTTCATGTGTTTATGTTTCGTATGGATGTATTTTAGAACGTTTTTAAAGTTTTTAAATGTGGTGTCTTTTTGTAAATATTATGTCATTTTGACCACCCTATCTTTCAATAGGAAATAACCTTTTTATGGTAAGTCAGTCTAATTAACCTATAAAAATGTATGTTTGACTGAAATTCAAAATGTTATTTTAGAATAAAAATTACACTGATGAAGGCAAAAGTGTTGCCGAAACGTTTGAAATAAAAAATATGAGGTAGACTTACTGAATTTTGTTGAACCAAAAAAACCCAAGAAAAATTTATAAAGTATATATATATATATATATATATATATATATATGTATATATATATATATATATATATATATATATATATATATATATATATATATATATATATATATATATCTATATATATATATATATATATATATATATATATATATATATATATATATATATATATATACGAGTATATATAGAGGGTAGTCGTTGCTGACTAGTTAGGAAGTAAACTAGTAATATTGGGTTGCGCAGCAAATGAAAGAATACTCTTTAAAGTTGTTCCAAGCTTTCGAAAATATTTATTTTCATCTTCAGGGAGACTACAAAGAATTGCTAGTATTAAAAATGGTTCTTATATTAACCATTGTTTTAAGTGAGCTTATAAGCAGATTTATTACTTACAACTTAGTTGAGGATGTTCATTAACGGTGTTAAAGTATTATCTAGGGAATCAGTGAAGTCCTCCAGAGTGGGATCGAAAACCAAGCGTCATAAATTACTTAATTATTCTAAATTTACATTTATTACACAATAGCACAAACTGATTAAAATTACATGAAAGTCACTAAGTAAAAAAAGGAAGAAAATTAAAAATCATTTCTTTCTCAGTTTTTTGAAATTCATTTTAGCCATGCGGCACGAGATGACAGACTGATTTGATTGAGCGGGAAACTCACTATGGACTGTCAGAAGTCAGTTATTAGCGACATCTGTGTATTTATATTAAATTATATGTGAAACATGATTACAGGAGTCTGTAAAATTAGGTGTGTTATTTACCTTGTTAACACACCTAATTTTACAGACTCCTGTAATCATGTTTCACATATAATTTAATATAAATACACAGATGTCGCTAATAACTGACTTCTGACAGTCCATAGTGAGTTTCCCGCTCAATCAAATCAGTCTGTCATCTCGTGCCGCATGGCTAAAATGAATTTCAAAAAAATGAGAAAGAAATGATTTTTAATTTACTTCCTTTTTTTAGTTAGTGACTTTCATGTAATTTTAATCTGTTTGTGCTATTGTGTAATAAATGTAAATTTAGAATAATTAAGTAATTTATGACGCTTGGTTTTCGATCCCACTCTGGAGGACTTCACTGATTCCCTAGATAATACTTTAACACCGTTAATGAACATCCTCAACTAAGTTGTAAGTAATAAATCTGCTTATAAGCTCACTTAAAACAATGGTTAATATAAGAACCATTTTTAATACTAGCAATTCTTTGTAGTCTCCCTGAAGATGAAAATAAATATTTTCGAAAGCTTGGAACAACTTTAAAGAGTATTCTTTCATTTGCTGCGCAACCCAATATTACTAGTTTACTTCCTAACTAGTCAGCAACGACTACCCTCTATATATACACCACAAGTATGGGTTTTTACCAGACCATCAAGGCTACATATGGGACCGAAGCAGTGAAGAATTTAAAGGATTTTACTACAATGCAGACAAAAGGGGATACGGCCACAACACATCACAGCAACAACAGGGCCAATAGAACAACTTCTCCTCCGGCAGGACTCTCAACAGGCGATGGACTTCAATCGTAGGTTAGGAAATAAACTTATTAATATTGAAATTTCTGCTAATCATAAACTAATTAGTAATCTAGAATCCTCAATTACATCGTTCAAACTAGCAATCATTGAAAGCACTAACGAAGCCATCTTCAATAATTTTTCTAGCAAACAACAAAGAAATTACAATAGATTATTCCATAAAATTAGAACAAACAATATTAACAAATTAAATAACTTAAAATCTATCGAACTTCACAACCGCCTTAAGACTAAACCGGAATGGATAAAAAATCTTACCAACATAGAGATTAATAATGATATCCTCCAGTTCTTGTCTCTCGGCCCTAAGTTTAGTGTTGAGCCGGTTGTGGGAAATGATATACCTATAAAAAACATCTTGGCCGATCTTGACTTTGTTACCTCATCTATAAATGATTCCGCAATAAAAAATATCACCATCTCAAGAACTACTAACATCCTCACAAATTATATAAACTCAAACAAACATAACAAATCACTTTTCCATAACTTACTCTATAAATCAAAAAAGTTCCTTAAAGACAACCCTAACATTATATTAACTAGATCTGAGAAGGGCAATGTAACTGTTATCATGGAAAAAGAACAATATTTACAACTCTCCAATGAATTAATCCAGAATGATGAATCTTACATCAGTTTACCCCGTGACCCCACACTTTCGATTCAAAGAAAGTGCAATGAATTAATCAAACAATTGTATAATACTGGACAAATAGATGAGGCCACAAAGAAAAAGGTTACAAGTTACAAGAGTACATCTCCAAAATTTTACTCATTACCTAAAATCCACAAACCAACCTTGTCTGTCAGGCCAATTGTAGCTTCAATTGGTGCACCCACGGAATTTATTGCAATTTTTATAACCGAAATCCTCACAAAAGCATACGACTTCGATAATGATTATTATATTAAAGACTCTTTCCAAGTCTATGAAAAATTTAACCAATTACAGCTTCCTGATGGCTATGTGGTAGCAAGCCTCGATGTTGTCTCTCTATTCAGAAATGTTAACTACGATGCAGCACATAGGGCCATCTATAAGAGTTGGTACCGCATTGGTAACTATTGTAATACAGACAGAGATTCCTTTCTTAAATTAATTGAATTTCTTTTTGAGAACACATATTTCTCATTTGACAACAAATACTATAAACAAACTTTTGGTACCCCAATGGGGTCCTCTGTCTCTCCTATACTAGCAACGTATGTGATGGACGAATTGCTGGACACAGTTCTTCCTGTTCTCTCCTTTAATCCCCTTTTTTTAAAAAAATACGTAGATGATATAATTGTAGCACTACCACAAAATGGAATCAACGAGATACTAGAAACCCTAAATGATTTCGATCAACACATCTAGTTCACTATAGAAACCGAAGACCCTAGCTGCTCGGTTCCTTTCCTAGATACCAAATTCACACGAACTCAAAACAACAAAATCGTGATAGATTGGTACAGGAAACCTTGCAGCTCAGGACGATACCTGAATTATTTCTCGTATCATAAACATAATATGAAAGTGAATCTGGTTAAATAAATGAAATCAAGAATTCTAAAAATCTCAGATCCATCTCTACATAAAAAAAACTTAGATATCCTGGCTCAATTATTCATCGATAATTCATATCCGCCCAAGCTGATTAATAGAATTCTGTTCAGCACTCCTGCCATCAACATACCTACATTAAATGAACATAACCTAATAAATAAAAATAATAATATAACTGAAGTGACGCAAACTACGAAATTCATATCACTTCCTTACATTAGAGAGATAACTCCGGCGCTGTCCAGAATAATAAATCAGGTGGTCAATGTCAAAATCGCGAACAAATCAGTACTCACAATTTGTTCGGTGCACTCCAGGCTTAAAGACAAGGTCCCTCTTACTCGAAGAACAGATGTGGTTTACAGCATTCCTTGTACAGACTGTGAAAAAATATACATACGTCAAACTACAAGACCATTGGCCGATAGAATCACAGCACACACGAGTGATTGTAGACTGCATCCAGAGAGGTGTGCTCTGGCAGAACACGCTAATAACTTACTGCATAACTTTGATTATAATGCAACCAAGATACTTGCTACACAGAAAAATAACTCTAAAAGATCTTTTCTTGAAATGGCCTTTATTTCACAAGAACCTAATTGCATAAATAAAAAATCCGATATAAACCACCTAAGTGAAATATATTCATATCAATTATTTTTAGACAAGGATCATCGTTTGAACGACTCTGAGATTCAAGTATAATGACAATTGATTGTATAATAAAAATTATTTTTTCTCCTTCACAACAAATTCAAGAATACTTACCCATTTCCTACATTTATCAACATCTTTTTACCAAATTACAAATAATTCTAATTGAAATTCATAGATGTCTCATAAATAAGTTTTTAAATGCATCCGCTAGGGTGTACTTCCTGACCGCAATATAAATCCAACACGTTATCTCAACAAGGTAAATAACACACCTAATTTTACAGACTCCTGTAATCATGTTTCACATATAATTTAATATAAATACACAGATGTCGCTAATAACTGACTTCTGACAGTCCATAGTGAGTTTCCCGCTCAATCAAATCAGTCTGTCATCTCGTGCCGCATGGCTAAAATGAATTTCAAAAAACTGAGAAAGAAATGATTTTTAATTTTCTTCTTTTTTTAGTTAGTGACTTTCATGCAATTTTAATCTGTTTGTGCTATTGTGTAATAAATGTAAATTTAGAATAATTAAGTAATTTATGACGCTTGGTTTTCGATCCCACTCTGGAGGACTACACTGATTCCCTAGATAATACTTTAACACCGTTAATGAACATCCTCAACTAAGTTGTAAGTAATAAATCTGCTTATAAGCTCACTTAAAACAATGGTTAATATAAGAACCATTTTTAATACTAGCAATTCTTTGTAGTCTCCCTGAAGATGAAAATAAATATTTTCGAAAGCTTGGAACAACTTTAAAGAGTATTGTTTCATTTGCAGCGCAACCCAATATTACTAGTTTACTATATATATATATATATATATATATATATATATATATATATATATATATATATATATATATATATATATATATATATATATATATATATATACAGTGACCGGCAAAAAGTTGGCCACATATTGAAAACGTTTTTATTATTGATTTCTCAGAAAGTTTTATTCATGATGAAAGTTGGTGCATTAAGAAAAAATAATTTTAACAACATCAAATTTTAGGTGGAGTAGACAGGGTGCTCAAAAAATACAAAAATCTTAGTTTAGAAAAAGAAAAATCTGGGAATTTCAAAAAATTTTCTACACAGAACGTAAAGCTCCTATCAAGAGAAGAACAAAAGTCAAATAACATTTTTTCCAAGAGAGAACCGCTTTTTTACAAAATTTAGCCTGAAATTCCCCTGCAACGACACATTTGTGGTGAAAGTGTTATTTGACTTTTGTCCTTCTCTTGATAGGAGCTTTACTTCCTGTGTAGAAATGTTTTTGAAATTCCCAGATTGTTCTTTTTCTAAACTAAGATTTTTGTATTTTTTGAGCACCCTGTATACTCCACCTAAAATTTGAAGTTGTTAAAATTAATTTTTCTTAATGCACCAACTTTCATCATGAATAAAATTTTCTGAGAAATCAATAATGAAAAAGTTTTCCATATGTGGCCAACTTTTTGCCGGACACTGTATCTATAATAAAATAGTTTGGAGTAGAAAAAACAATCGATTAATTTCTGTGAGAGCTCGACAAACTTCGTGTGCATTACATTGGCTGCATTCAATTGGAAGATCTTTTTCGATGCAGCCAATCATTTTATCGTTGTTCAGAGGTCATGGCTGGGTCAAACCCCATGTCTATTATCAGCAATAACTCAAAACATTACGAACCTATTTTGCATATCTAGTGAAATATTTTGTTTTAATAATAATAATAATAATAATAATAATAATAATAATAATAATAAGCTGCCGGTATAGTAAAATCAAGTAATTTTAATAAAATAGGATTTAAAACATATAAAGTCGAAATTCGAAACATTTTATCTTTCGACAAAGGTCAAAAATGGGTCAAAATTGCGCTTATCAATAGAATTTACTCAACACAAAACGAAACAATTTTACATGTCTCGTGAATATATTTTATTTGAGAAATAATAAGCTGCAATTTTTAAATAATGATTAGAAATAAATCACAACAGAACGATATTTTTCATGTTTATTTAATGCATTTATTTAATAAGCTACAATTTTATAACTACAACTAAACGCAACATTTTAGTCATTTTCTGTAGGAACCAAAATCATTTCCCAATCGTTAGGTATAATAAAGAAATAACAACATTTTATCAATGGTACCCCTTTTTAATGTAGTCTTTTAAGTTGGAATTTCTTTTTCGTTACATTTAGTGTGAGAAGTTACACAGTTTTTGGAGAACCAACAACCACTTGTATTTATTTTCTGGTAACACATATACCATTTGCTGCCTCTTACATTTTCATATTGTGTTTTCTTTTTCAGGGTAAGTTACAGTAACACGTTCTGCTAACATGATGGTTCAACTATTACTTATAAAATAAGCAGTTTGTTTGACTATTATTTATTTTCTAACATAATATTTTAGAGATAAAGCATATTGATTTTTTTTTAAATTTCTTCCAATCATTCTTCTATTAATTTTTGATTATTTTTTTTGCAAGTCGTCAATCTAAAAACAATTCTCATTTTAATGTTGTTTTCCGACTGGGAGAAGTTTTTCAGTTTTGTTTGTTTCAAATTCCTTATCATTCTGTTCTAATCTTTATTAGCAAGTAAGGTGTGAGGCTAGAGGCTGTAACGATGAAGGATGTTAAAAAGTCTGTACCCTTTATGGGATAAATAGCATTTTCTATCGGTAAGATATTAAATTTTACTGGATTTTATACCTTTTGGGGAAGAATTCTGCCAAAAAGAAGTGCTCACAAAAACCACAGTACTAGTTGTATAGAAACACTTAAAATGATGTCTTAAAAGGCTTGAGTCAAATTGTGGTTATTATTCGAAATAAAATAAAAAAAAACGAAACTATTTTACACGTTTATTTAATACATTTATTTAATAAGCTACAATTTACATAATTTAATTGATTCTCTCTGATGCGAGAGAGAGAGAGAGAGAGAGAGAGAGATCTCAGTTAGTTAGGAAAAATTCTTTGGACCAATATTATGACGAGTTTTTTAAACAACAACTTATCAGTAAAAACGTATAAAATGCGATGTGACCTAATAGTTTTACATTAGAAGACGACAAGTGCTCTATATAATATAAAATAACTGAGATGCATAGAGTGTTAAGGGCCTGTATGATTTACTTTTAATCGAACTGTTCCTGAGTGAAGATAGCACGTGGAAAAGTAAAGCTGTATAGGTATATTAACTTGGTCGTTTCCGCTAAAAATTTACTTAAGAGGTATTCTCAGTGACCTCCATATTGGAAAACGGGGTGCGAAACTACGAGAAAACTATTGAACCGAATTTGATGAAATTTTGAATTTAGCTTCATGACTATACCACCTTCAATTTTTCGAAAAATAATTTTATTTTTTCCAAAACGGCAAATAACGTTCAAATTGAGAAAATATGATAATACAGTCATTTTTGAAAGTATTTCCTCCATTATCTATAATCTCAATTAATTATATAGCTTTGTTTTAATGCAAAAAATGTCACACCAATTTTTTTAGAAAAAATACCGAAAATCGCAACTGTTTAAAGCGAGTTGGCAACGCCCCGGTTGATCAAGGGCAGCGCGGAAAGCGGAGACACTCGAGTCCCTGACCGCCGCACATCGATGACGTCAAGGTAATTCATATTAATGGAGAGCAGAGGCGGCTCGTTGTAGGGACTTATGTACAGTTGTTTCTTCGTATGTATGAGTGTCAGGTGTGTAAAATGGCTGGTAGAAAAGATGAACGAATGAAAGCCAATAGAAGAAAGTGTTTGTCTACAAAAAGGAAAAGTAGGCGCATTTTAATGAAAAGACGGTAAGTCCTGTGCACGAATGCAACAAAATAATTTCTTAGTTACGCTGTCATAAAGCTTATTGCTGATTTTTGTACTGCCACTTACCGCTGCATTGACAGTTTGGAAACCGTCAGAAATCCCAAAAAAAACATTATTAATTTGAAATAAGACGACGTCACATCATTTTCATTTTATCGAGAAATCACTGATCAAAAAAACTGTTACAAAAGTACAAAATGTGCTTATTTTTTTTTCAACAGGCATTTAATTCTGATAATATAAACTTTTGATTGATGTTTCAATTTATTAATTGCGTTCTGTGTGACAGAATTGTTCCTGATGAACTTGCTTTCACCGTAGTTAATGCTGAAGAATGCTATGATATGCTAAAGTATGTATATAATAATGATTGATGTAAAAGTTTCTTTTTCTAGATCTGATTTTTTTTAAGATGACAAGCATACCGAAACATATATCCACCAATTATAGAGGACAAGAAAATGAATTAACTGATGGGACACCTAAAAGGTAGGATTATTTCAAATCTTCGTATTTATAGTTCAATATATCCTAACCAAAAAATATTTTACAAGATGTTCTTTATTGCCAGCTTAAATTATTTCAAAATAATATTAAATTCATATTTCAGAAATACTTATGCTGGCACCTCATCAGCATCAGTATCTTTAATATCAATGGAATTTGACGATGTAGAAATTCAAAGAGAAGCAGATAATGATAGTTATCAAAGGTAAAAAAATCGGTCAAGTGGAAGATATACTTGCACAGTAGAGATAGATAGGGCGTTCTGCGCCCATCCACCGCCCAAAATCCGCATGCATCAGTATCAAACCCAACCATAGCGCATGCGTCAGCATCAAACCCAACATGCGCATGCGCGCGCATAGGTCACCTGTCATACGTCATCTGTCACCTGCCATGCGTCATCTGTCATCTGTCAACTGTCATCTGTCATCTGTCATCTGTCAACTGTCATCTGTCATCTGTCATCTGTCAACTGTCATACGTCATATGTCAACCGCCCAACACGCAATAGCGCATGCATCAGTATCAAATCCAACCATAGCGCATGCGTCAGCATCAAACCCAACAAGCGCATGCGCGCGCACAGGTCACCTATCGTACGTCATCTGTCACCTGTCATACGTCAACTGTCATCTGTCAACTGTCATCTGTCAACTGTCATCTGTCATCTGTCAACTGTCATCTGTCATCTGTCAACTGCCATCTGTAGGCACACGAGGCAAGTAGGGACTAGATGAAAGTCCGGTGTTGGATAGAGGTGGAAAAGATGTTTCGACTGATTTAAAAAAATTTCAAAAATGGTGGCTAAGAACACCGCTAGAGGTCTTAATGGCTAAAATGGGGCTTTCCTATTAACGCCCTAACGGTAAGTAGGGAGTAGATGAAATTCCGGTGTGGGATAGAGGTGGAAAAGATGTTTCGACTGATGGAAAAAAATTTCACTAATCGGGGCTAAGAACGTCGCTAGAGGTCTTAAGGGCTAAAATGGGACTTTCCTATTAACGTCCTAACGGTAAGTAGGGAGTACATGAAATTCCGGTCTGGGATAGAGGTGGAAAAGATGTTTCGACTGATGGAAAAAAATTTTACAAATCGGGGCTAAGAACGTCGCTAGAGGTCTTAAGGGCTAAAATGGGACTTTCCTATTAACGTCCTAACGGTGAGTAGGGAGGGAGTAGATGAAATTCGGGTGTTTGATAGAGGTGGAAAAGATGGTTCGACTGATGTAAAAAATTTTCAAAAATCGTGGCTACGATCACCGCTAGAGGTCTTAAGGTGCATTTCCTATGGGGCGGCTGACGCTCGCGGCTGCCGCTCAGCGGCCGGCTGACGCCAGTAATCCATTGACGTTGAAGCTTGCGTCTGACGCTCGAAAAGAAACGGATACATTAAATTGTCACATGAGCAGTACTAGGCGTCAGACGCTGTGCGGCAGCCGCGAGCGTCAGCCGCTCCATAGGAAACGCACCTTTAATGGCTAAAATGGGGCTTTCGTATTGGTATCGGAACGGCTAGAAGGGAGTAGATGAAATTCGATGTGTGATAGAGGTGGAAAAGATGTTTCGGCTGCTGGAAAAACTGTTCGAAAATCTCGACTAAGATCATCGATAGAGATCTTTAGGGCTAAAACACGACTTTCATAGTAGTGCTCTAGCGGTAAGAAGGGAAGGTTTCCGAAGGTGAGAGAGAGGCTCGTAGAAATCGTATGGAAAGAAACCGAAAAACTAGGAAATATATACTTTTTAAGTACTAAAAGACCCTCTGACGTATACGAGGACTAGGCAAAACGTAGAAAGAGACAGAAAGAATAGAGACAAAATAGTAGGGAATACGTAAAAGAGATAAGAATATAGTGCAGTGTTTTCAAAGATACCACGAAAGTACCACGAAAATATACGGTAGCGAACACAGGAAAAGAAACACGAGGATGATGCAAGTAGTTAAGATTCCATAGAGATCTATCGGATGATGATGATGATGATGATGTCAAGTTAAAAGAGGCGAAAGCAATGTTTAGGAAATCAATATCCTGCAATAATTAAATAGAACAACTGTATGGGATTTAAAAATATTATAATGTAGACAAAGTCTGGAAAACAGCTAAAACCAGCTAAAAATAGACCCCCTGTTTCGGGAAAACAGCTAAAAACAGCAACAAAACAGACCCCCTGTTTCTGGAAACAGCTATGAAACAGCTAAAAACAACTAAAAACATACCCCCTGTTTCCAGAAAACAGCTAAAAACAGACCCCCTGTTTCTGGAAACAGCTCTGAGACAGCTAAGAACTGCTAAAACTACTAGTTTCGGGAAACAACTAAGAGACAGCTAAAAACAACTAAGAAACAGACCCTGTTTCAGGAAACCACTTAAACCTCTAACTACTTAGCAGCTAAAAAACATATCCTGTTTCTGAAAACAACTAAGAAACAGACTCCTGTTTCTGGAAACAACTTCTAAACAGCTAAAAACAACTTAGAAACAGACCCTGTTTCAGTTTTGATGCGATAGGAAATATATAATTTTTAAGTACTAAAAGACCCTCTGACATATACGAGGACCAGGCAAAACGTAGAAAGAGACAGAAAGAATAGAGACAAAATAGTAGGGAATACGTACAAGAGATAAGAATATAGTGCAGTGTTTTCAAAGATACCACGAAAGTACCACGAAAATATACGATTGCGAAAGTACTGCAGCTAAGGAGATTTGGGACGCATCCGTTGTTAATATAAATTTTTGTTTAAAGTCAGGATATTGTAATATAGGAGAATTCATTAATACATTTTTACAAGTGTTAAAAGCAGAAGTATATTTGTCGTCAATTTTAACGTTTGCATTCTTCTTTAAACATAGCGTTAGTGGTTTTGTGATTCGGTGTGTTCTTGTAATGAAGTCGAAAAGATAACTATATCATCCAAATATACTGCGCACATTTCGTTTTGTAAACCTCTTAAAACATTGTCCATAACTCGCTGAAAAGTACTTGGTGCGTTTTGAAGTCCGAATGGCAGTGCGATGGAGAACCTGGGACCTGTATAGTGGAATAGCAACGCTTTAACCGACCTCGCCATCGACTTCTCATAAAATATTTAGTTCATAACATATAGGTTTGCAGCTACCACACTAGTACATGCTAGAAAGATTGCATCATCAGTGGAAAAATTACTAGACAAAGCGAGCTAAATAATTGGCACACGAGGCAAGGTCAACGCAACACTCGTTTTAATTGTTTAGACGCGTTTTTCGAGGTGCGAATATGTAAGAAAACTAGTAATTAGAAAAATTATTTATTTAACCACAATATATATCGATATTTAGCAACCTTATATACAAAATTAGTTAATAATATTAAACAGATTACTGCTAGGAATACAAGGAGACTAGAAATACTGTTCAGATTTTCGGAGAAAGATGGCGTTAGTGTAGAAGTAGCATGAGTAGTAGGAGTAGCAGGAGTGGTAGGAGTCGCAGGAGTAGCAGGAGTAGTAGGAGTAGTAGTAGTAGGAGATGCGGTCTCATTCTTGCACTTGCTAAGGAACATCATCCATCCTGTTTCACCATAACATATAGGCTTGCAGCTAGGCAAGCAAGTTGTTGTTTTGAGCGAAGTCATGATGAGAACGAGATGGAATAAAGATATTTAAGGAAGAAAACACGTAGTAGTAGGAAAATTATGTATTTAACCACAATATATATATCGATAGTTAGCAACCTTATATACAAAATTAGTTAATAATAGTAGACAGGTTACTGCTAGGAATACAAGGAGACTAGAAATACTGTTCAGATTTTCGGAGAAAGATGGCGTTAGTGCAGAAGTAGCAGGAGTAGTAGGAGTAGCAGGAGTCGTAGGAGTAGCAGGAGTAGCAGGAGTAGCAGGAGTAGTAGTAGTAGTAGTCTCATTCTTGCACTTGCTAACGAACATCATCCATCCTGTTTCACCAGTCATTGAATCTGGAAAGAGAAAGTGAAAGTATGTCAACTGTCACCTGCCATTTAAGGTGTGTCAACTGTCACTTGCCACGAGTCAAACGCCAAAAGAAAAAATTAGCATACGTCACGTGTTCAAAATAACGAGAGGTTGAAAAGACCTTTCGACTGATTTAAAAAAAATTCAAAAATCGTTGCTAAGAACACCGCTAAAGGTCTTAATCGCTAAAATGGGACTTTCCTATTAACGCGATTTAATGGGATTTTCCTATAAGCGTTCAGCAATAGCACCATGTGCACATAGTCTCTGGGATTTTGTTGTTTTTGGGAAGAAGTAGTTCTCCAACAATTCTGAAAACCTGTACAGTGGAAGAATAGGACTTTCTGAATTACTACCTTAAATTATTTAACTTGGATCAGTTGTGTAACATCCTTAACTGACGATTTTCACCAATCAGACGAAATACAAGTAAGAATAAAAACATTTTTGTTTGGAATTATCTGTTTATCCTATACCCATAAAAAAAATATATAGGCTGTTCTACCTATAGAATTCAGCATATTTTGTTGATAAAATTCAACCTATACCCTATCTCACATAACCAATTCAGTGAGGTAGCATGTCGGAAACGTGCCATAAATGCAAGACTGTTGTTACCCTTAAAGAACCCAAGAGGAGTGGCGATGTTTTTGGATGCCCATGTGATCACTGTAATAAAATTATATGCCAGTCCTGCAGTGGCATAAGTCCAACTGAAATACGTTCAGTCCTTCTGCAAAAGCGAGTTATGCCATTTCTGTGTCCTGAATGCCTCAGTAACGTCCGACAAATGCTTAACCTCTCAAAAAGGGTCGACCAGATGACTAAGGAAATTGAATTGCTCAAGAAGGACATCTCAAAACTTTCTGGTATAAATGATGACTTTAAGAGTTTGAAAAAAAACGTCAATGCACTGAATGAAACCGCTAAATCTCTGGAAGGTAAGATCATGGACATCAACCAGACCCTCAGCACATCCCAATCAGTCACTAAAGAAACACTGACCCCAGACCAGAACGAAATCTGGCAAGAGCTGCAAGAACGGCAAAATCGTACTAATAACTTAATGCTCTTCAATCTTCCCGAAAAAAGGCGATGATAGAGGTGACATTACCTCCATCATGAGCATTCTAACCGACAACCCACCTAGAATTATCCAGTATTCCAGGGTTGGCAAGCCAAATTCCAAGGGGGCTCGCGCACTAAGAGTTACACTGAACACTCATAATGAAGCCGTAGCCCTGGTGCGCAGTCGCAGTAAGCTAAAGGGCAAGAATATTTTTATAAACCTAGACCTTACAAGAAAACAGCAAGAGATTGAAAAACAAGTGTGGAGCGAATTTAAAGATAGGATTAGTAAGGGAGAAAACATACAGGTGAAATACATCAAGGGTGTTCCACAAATCACTAACAACCAGGGAAACTAAATATTGACGGTCAATGCTCTAAACAACCCAGCAAACTCAACATATACTATCAGAACGTTCGCGGATTACGAACGAAACTTACATCACTCATGTGCAATGCATCTTTAAGTGAATTCCAAATACTAATGCTAACAGAAACAAACTTATCTGATGACATCCTGGACGCTGAGCTGGGCCTGAGCAACTACTTCATATTCAGGAAAGATCGTTCTAATGAAACCAGCCACAAAAAGTCTATGGGGGGTGTCCTCCTGGCGGTACATAAATCCGTGCCATGTAGTCTTCTTCCAACGTCACCAGCTATAGAACAAATCTATGTCACCATAGGCTCACCCAAAGCTGAATGTATCATTGGCTGTGTCTACCTACCTCTTGATTCACCACTAGATAGTTATCACATGGTTAGTGACACAGTTGACATTATCTCAGAAAAATATCCCAACACTGAACTCTGCATGGCTGGTGACTTTAACCTACCAATGACTACTTGGACTAATGAAGATGTTTGCGTATTTGGATCTCCCCGAGAGGATATCTACGTCCCACCTCTAACAATACAGAAGATAGCTGCTACATCTGATTTCTGCGCTTTCCACAATCTTTTCCAATCAAACTTTATCCATAATTTAAATAATATAACTCTAGACTTAGTTTTTTCTCATAAAATACTATCGGTTTCTCAGTGTGACCCTCTGGTATTACCAATCGACAGTCACCACCCACCTTTATCCTTTAACTTAACAATCCCAAATGCTTGCACAAATGTTGTTGGCCCTAAATCTGACAGTTATTACTACGACTTTAAATCGGCCAATTATACCTTAATAAATGACCGACTGGGAGCCATCTGTTGGGACAATCTCTTCTCCAATCTTGATGTAGATACCATGATCGATCGATTTTACGAAGTAGTATACGATTGTTTAGATCTTTTTGTTCCACTGAAAAAAGTTCCCAGTGGGAAGTTCCCTAGGTGGTTCGATGGGGTCCTGATAATCTTAACAATACAGAAAAAAATAGCTCACAAAAATTTCAAAATGAGTAAATCCGCCCAAGACTACCAGATTTTTTCTCGCTTAAGACTACAATGCAAAAATCTTTCTCGTGAATGTTACAGAAATTTTGTCCAAAATACTGAAAATAATCTCTGTGTAGATACTAAGTATTTTTGGAATTTTGTTAACTCCAAACGAAAATCACTTGAAATACCGAATGTCCTTACACTAAACAACGATAGAGTAAACATGGGTCCCGGCGCTGCTAACTTATTCGCTACATACTTTTCTTCTGTATATTCCCCCGACAACCCCTACTGTCCACCAGAGATATCACTAAATCACCTCAATCTTTCCAACCTTTCCATTTCCATATCTGCAATCTATTCTGAACTCTGCAACCTCAAAGCACATAAGGGCGCTGGCCCTGACAATATTCACCCTATCTTTCTGAAAAACTCCGCCTTTATACTTGCAAGACCCCTGCACATCATATTCAACAAATCTGTTCAATGTGGCTACTTTCCCACATTCTGGAAAACAAGCTATGTCATTCCAATCCATAAGTCTGGAGATAAATCTGACGTCCAAAATTACCGACCAATCTGCATCATCAATACAATTGCAAAACTCTTTGAAAAGCTGGTTGCACAACATCTTAGCCCTTTGCTATCTCCAGAAATTGTTCCTCAGCAGTATGGGTTCTGTGGTGGCAAAAATACCGAACTTAATCTTTTAAGCTATACCCATTACCTGCTGGAGGCCTTGGAGAATGGGGCGGAGGTCCACGCTGTTTACACAGACTTCTCCAAGGCCTTCGACAGGGTCCCGCATAATCTAATCATAAGAAGACTGGAATCCTTGGGGGTAAATGGATCATTATTATCCTGGATTGAAAGCCTTATCACAGAAAGGGTTCAGATGGTGAAAGTCAATAACTTTCTATCGAGAGAGATAGCTGTACCTTCCGGAGTCCCGCAGGGGTCCCACCTGGCACCGCTTCTCTTCAACATATCCATTAATAAGGTTGCACCATGCTTCAGGTCTAGCGAGTTTCTTCTCTTTGCAGATGACTTAAAAATGTTTAAAGTTATATCAAATCCCAATGACTCTGTCGCGCTTCAGGAGGATCTGGATAGATTTGTGGCGTGGAGCCGCAACAACGGAATGCTGATCAATACATCAAAATGTTACGTCATGAAATTCTCCCGCCGTCAAGTGAAAACTGACTTTAACTATCGCATCGAAGGAAAAACCTTAATCACTGTGGACAATATCAGAGATCTCGGAATAGTCCTTGACGAAAAACTATCATATGTCCCCCAAATTGACTCGATTATCAGTAAATCACTCAGAATGTTGGGCTTCATAAAAAGAACCACACAAGACTTCCACACGGTTCGCTCTCTTAAAATTCTCTTTTGTAGTCTTGTTAGAAGCCACCTGGAATACGCACCTTCTGTGTGGTGTCCTCAGTATGCCAACCACATCAACAGAATCGAAAATGTACAAAAAAAGTTTTTGCATTACATTCACTTTAAATTTTCTAGGGACACAGACTACAACTACTTGGAAATGTGCAAAAAACTAAATCTTTTATCACTCCAGGACAGACGACGAAACCATGACCTCTTACTTCTGTTTAAACTATTAAACTCACTAGTTGACTGTCCATTATTAACATCATGCATCGGTCTCCACGTACCACCGGTCAACACCAGAAGAATTCAAACTTTTTATCATCCATTTCATCATACCAACTATGGCCGATATTCTTTCATTTCTAGGTCTGTGACCATAGCAAACCAACACCCGACACTTGACTTTTTCTGCCCTCTTAAAAACTTCCTAGCACAACTGAAGGGGGTCGACACTGTTTGACTGATATCCCGTCCCCTCTGATAATTTATACTTGTGTGAGAAGGTTGCAATAATCTAACTGTAATAATTGTAATTACACGTTGTAAAATCGTATTCTAATCATTATAGTATTGTTAGGATTTAAGACATGTGCTATTGTGATATATTTACTAAGTTTTTGTATAAAAAATGGCATTGCCGTCAATAAATAAATAAATAAACGCCCTAACGGCAAGTAGGGACTAGATGAAAGTCCGGTGTTGGATAGAGGTGGAAAAGATGTTTCGACTGATGTAAAAATTTTTCAAAAATTGTGGCTAAGAACACCGCTAGAGGTCTTAATGGCTAAAATGGGGCTTTCCTATTAACGCCCTAACGGTAAGTAGGGAGTAGATGAAATTCCAGTGCGGGATAGAGGTGGAACAGATGTTTTGACTGATGGAAAAAATGTTCACAAATCGGGGCTAAGAACGTCGCTAGAGGTCTTAAGGGCTAAAATGGGACTTTCCTATTAACGTCCTAACGGTAAGTAGGGAGTAGATGAAATTCGTGTGTTTGATAGAGGTGGAAAAGATGGTTCGACTGATGTAAAAAATTTTCAAAAATCGTGGCTAAGAACACCGCTAGAGGTCTTAATGGCTAAAATAGGGCTTTAATATTGGTATCGGAACGGTCAGAAGGGAGTAGATGAAATTCGGATGTGTGATAGAGGTGGAAAAGATGTTTCGGCTGCTGGAAAAACTGTTCGAAAATCTCGACCAAGATCATCGATAGAGATCTTTAGGGCTAAAATACGACATTCATAGTAGTGCTCTAGCGGTAAGAAGGGAAGGATTCCGAAGGTTAGAGAGAGAGAGAGAGAGAGAGAGAGAGAGGGAGACTCGTGGAAATCGTATGGAGAGAAACCGAAAAACTAGGAAATATATACTTTTTAAGTACTAAAAGACCCTCTGACGTATACGGGGACTAGGCAAAACGTAGAAAGAGACAGAAAAAATAGAGACAAAATAGTAGGGAATACGTACAAGAGATAAGGATATAGTGCAGTGTTTTCAAAGATACCACGAAAGTACCACGAAAATATACGGTAGCGAACACTGGAAAAGAAACACGAGGATGATGCAAGTAGTTAAGATTCCATAGAGATCTATCGGATGATGATGATGATGATGATGATGATGATATCAAGTTAAAAGAGGCGAAAGCAATGTTTAGGAAATCGATATCCTGCAATAAGTAAATAGAACAACTGTATGGGGTTTAAAAATATTATGATGTAGACAAAGTCTGGAAAACAGCTAAAAAAAGCTAGAAACAGACCCCCTGTTTCGGGAAAACAGCTAAAAACAGCTACAAAACAGACCCTCTGTTTCTGGAAAGGGCTATGAAACAGCTAAAAACAGATCCCCTGTTCCTAGAAAACAGCTAAAAACAGACCCTCTGTTTCTGTAAACAGCTCTGAGACAGCTAAGAACTGCTAAAACTACCAGTTTCGGGAAACAACTAAGAGACAGCTAAAAACAACTAAGAAACAGACCGTGTTTCAGGAAACCACTTAGACGTCTAACTGCTCAATTACCTAGCAACTAAAAAACATATCCTGTTTCTGAAAACAACTAAGAAACAGACTCCTGTTTCGGGAAACAACTTCAAAACAGCTAAAAACAACTTAGAAACAGACCCTGTTTCAGGAAACCACTTAAACGTCTTACTGCTCAACTACTTAGCAGCTAAAAAATATATCCTGTTTCTGAAAACAACTAAGAAACAGACTCCTGTTTCTGGAAACAACTTCGAAACAGCTAAAAACAACTTAGAAACAGACCCTGTTTCAGGAAACCATGTAAACGTCTAACTGCTCAACGACTTAACAGCTAAAAAACAGACAATTCTGGAAACAACTAGGAAACATCTAAAAACAACTACTACTAAACAGACCCTGTTTCAGGAAACCACTTAAACGGCTAACTGCCCAACCACTTAACTGCTAAAAACATACCCTGTTTCTGAAAAAAACTCCTGAACAGCAATGAAACAATCAAGAAATAGGTCTTGTTTCTGGAAACAGTAATTCGTATTCGTACTTGCTAAGAGATAAACACTATACAGGCTATTTTCTTCAAAATATAAGGGTACTAATGTTGCTACTAATAATCAGACATTTATCTGCTAAAAAAAATAAGCATTCAGTCTATCCCCCTTTTCGGACGGAATTTAAAATAAAAATTTCGTTCAATGATGTTTAAGAACTCCATATGTAGATACAGACTATTTTCTTTTGACAGAGAGCCGCCAATAGGACTGGAAAGAATTAGGAACACAACAAGTTTGATACTCATATCATACTCTAAACCCTCGAGATTCAGTGGGACACTCGGCGTCTTAGAAGCAAGATGTGTGAAGTCTCTAGAAACAGGGTTTGTTAGTAGCGGTATCAGAGCTGTTTCCTGAAACTGCTGTTTTTAATTCAAAAACAAGGTGTTTTTCACGAAATAGGCTGTTTTACTACTTATACGAGCCTATTATTATTACTGCTGTGGGTGTTGGTATTATGACTTCACAAGTTAGTAAGCTTGATAAAGATGTGAAGCGTCGAAGAATTCAAGCAGCCGATACAATAAGAAAAAAATACTTGGCTTTAAAGTTGGAGCGGGGTGAAGGAGATGAAGCAAGAAACAAGTTCTTGAAACCTATCACAAACCCCTAAAGAAACTTGTAGAAAATTCAGTAGAGACATCGCGGAAAACGAAAAAGCGAAAGATTAAAGCCGGAGAATCAGACATTGGAGAAAATGAGCCTAAAATCAAGCAAAGTGGACCTCCTTATCCGGTGAAATTCCCATCAAAAGAGATCGAAATCGAATATGGAGATTGGCCCAATAACGATTATGACAATGATGATGTTTTTGTAGGAGAAAAATCCATACCACAATTAAAAGAGGATTTAGAAACCACTTATGGAGAAAATGTTTCTGCATTTCTTGACTTTATCAATCAATATCCTAAAATTGCTCGAGAATACATATCAAAAAATTGGAGAGATTCAGCTGATATTGATCTAACACAGGGTTTTAAGCACGATATCGAAACTGATGCATGGAGATTCACGGGTTGATTTTTGGAAAAATGGCGATATTCAAGTAGGCGATATTGAATACCGAGGAACTCAAGGGCTCTACGATCTTCTGTTTTTTAAAAAAACCTATTTATCATAGAAAGGAAGATGAGGAACAATACAAAGATATTCTTTTACGAACAAACCTTTACCGGAAGGATAGTGGTCAGCTAAAAGGAAATAGATCTGACAAATATAAAAATATTGTTAAACCATTACTCTCAGTATCGGTAGAAGTTTCTAAACTTAGAACGAAATCAGCAAAAACACCTCCAAGTACAACAAGAATCTCAACAATTTATGTGTTATTTTAGTAACCTCTTTGCGAAGAACCAGATCCCCAATAAGCAAAGCTGCTAGAAACAGGGTTTATTTAGTAGCTATCTGAAAGATGGTAGTAGCGTCCTACTGGGATCCGGACAGTGTTCGAATAGTGTCCGAATAGTGTTCGGATAGTAGGTATACTTTGGGAGTTGACAACCCGCCGTCCACCGGTGGGATCTTATCTTGTGATCTATGACGTCATATCTCGGCCACCTTTGCGCATGAGTAAATTTCAAGTACGTCATCGAATTCTACGTCAGTGGAGCTTACGTCAGCACTATAAATGTCAGCTGTCAAATGTCATCTTCGATCTGTCAACTGTCACCTGTCACTTGTCAAACGCCAAATAAAAATTTAACATACGTCACGTGTTGAGGATGACGTCAGAAGACATGCGTAAAAGTATGTCAGCTGTCAAATGTCATCTTCGATCTGTCAACTGTCACCAGTCACTTGACAAACGTCAAAATAAAAATTTAACATACGTCACGTGTTGGGGATGACGTCAGAAGACATGCGTAAAAGTAAGTCAGCTGTCAAATGTCATCTTCGATCTGTCAACTGTCACCTGTCACTTGTCAAACGTCAAAATTAAAATTGAACATATGCCACGTGTTCAAAATGGCGTTATAAGACATGCGTAAAAGCATGTCAGCTGTCACCTGTCATTTAAGATATGTCAACTGCCACCTGTCACGTGTTAAACGTCAAAATAACAATTTAACATGCGTCACGTGTTCGGGGCGGTGTCAGAAGGCGTTTAAAAAAAGAATGGCGTCGATCGGCCCTTTGGTTCCGGAGATATAGTTTTTTGCGATTAGTGACCGAACGGCTGAAAGGGGAGAGACGAAATTCGCATGTGGGATAGTGGATGAGCAGATCTTTCGATCTGTCATATTATTTTTCAAAAATATTGACGGGTAGTAAAAAATTAGATTTCAAAATTTGTACATCACCCTGTATATGTTTGATCAATTATATAAATTATGAATATTATGGGATGTAATAACAGAAAAATATGCATTAGTTCTTCTGAACTAGTAAAAAATTAGATTTCAAAATTTTTACATCACCCTGTATAGTATATTTTCGATTAATTATATAAATTATGAATATTATTGCATTTAATAACAGAAAAACGTGCATTAGTTCTTCGGAACTTACGAGGATGTGATCAGCAAAAAAAAATAAGACGTCAAAATTTTCTCATCACTCTACATAAGAAAGTTTTAATTTAATTATATAAACTATGAATATTATTTGATTTAATTTTATGGAATAACAACAGCAAAAATATGCATTAGTACCGCGCGAAACTCAAGAAGTTGTGGTTGCCAGTTCCGGTCGATAAGGTTAGCTCGAACGTGGTAACAGCGGAAAGAATTGTAAAATATTAACCTTGTACTGATAAATAAAACACACAATTATAAATTACTAACTTTATTTTAAGCAGCAAACTGCGTTGATAAGGTTCTCGCGGGGAGAGCATAAAAGGGGGAAGCAACAATTCGCAAAGCACAGTCGGCGTCTGAACCTGCTTGTGTGCAGGTCCAGACGCCGTCCATGACGAAAAGAGCAAGACTCGTTTCGACAGATGGTGAGTAGTTAAAATGTAAATTTCTAGGGGCTAAAGAATAAATTTGTCTTTAGATATAACTCAGATACTAATTATTTATTTCCGATTTTCAGAACCAACAACATCGTCCACGCAGCATTGTGCAACATGCAAACTAGATGTTCTCACGAACCGATGGGGCGGTCATCTCAGGACCCTGGGGCATCGTGAGAAATGCTGCGTGATGCAGGAGGAGGAAGGAGTAGAGTTGGTAAAGACGTCGTTCAGGAGTCGAATTGCAACGTACCGACTGACTTCAGGCCAGGATCCCACCAACGTAAAGGATTATCTGCAACATCTAAAAAAAGCTTAAGGTCGGACTGGAGCTTTTCGGCCGCTTCCTCCTGCGGTCGAGCGAGTCGTCAGAGGTGAAGTCCTTCAACAGCAAGTACCAGATGGTGAATGGGGCTACGGACTTGGAGGAGCAGTTCATCGCCATCCTAGACCGAAAGTATTCAGAATTTCGGGAAAAGGATAGTTGTGAGTGTAAAACTATTGCAAAAAATTAAAAACTGTTTAATATTTCTTACTAATAAATATTTCTATTGTTACTGGGTGGGCGCTCCAACAACTCCTCCACTTAGAATTAGGCATCAACAAGATCCAGCCTCTAAAGCCATCTTCCTACATCCCGCTGCCAAAGGAGATTGAAGCAAAGAAAGCTGTTCTGAACATTCAAAACACTGATCAGAAGTGTTTCATGTGGTCAGTCCTAGCTGCCTTACATCCACTTCATTGGACTCAACATCCAAATAGAGTCGCGAACTATTTGCCATTTGAAAACAAGCTGGAATTTACAGACACTTTACAGACCCTCTGTTTCTGGAAAGAGCTATGAAACAGCTAAAAACAGCTAAAAACAGATCCCCTGTTTCTAGAAAACAGCTAAAAACAGACCCCCTGTTTCTGTAAACAGCTCTGAGACAGCTAAGAACTGCTAAAACTACTAGTTTCGGGAAACAACTAAGAGACAGCTAAAAACAACTAAGAAACAGACCGTGTTTCAGGAAACCACTTAGACGTCTAACTGCTCAATTACTTAACAACTAAAAAACATATCCTGTTTCTGAAAACAACTAAGAAACAGACTCCTGTTTCTGGAAACAACTTCTAAACAGCTAAAAACAACTTAGAAACAGACCCTGTTTCAGGAAACCACTTAAACGTCTTACTCCTCAACTACTTAGCAGCTAAAAAATATATCCTGTTTCTGAAAACAATTAAGAAACAGACTCCTGTTTCTGGAAACAAATTCGAAACAGCTAAAAACAACTTAGAAACAGACCCTGTTTCAGGAAACCACGTAAACTTCTAACTGCTCAACGACTTAACAGCTAAAAAACAGACCCTAATTCTGGAAACAACTAGGAAACATCTAAAAACAACTACTACTAAACAGACCCTGTTTCAGGAAACCACTTAAACGACTAACTGCCCAACCACTTAACAGCTAAAAACATACCCTGTTTCTGAAAAAAACTCCTGAACAGCAATGAAACAATCAAGAAATAGGTCTTGATTCTGGAAACAGTAATTCGTATTCGTACTTGCTAAGAGATAAACACTAGGGTACTAATGTTGCTACTAATAATCAGACATTTATCTGCTAAAAAAAACATTCAGTCTATCCCCCTTTTCGGACGGAATTTAAAATCAAAATTTCGTTCAATGATGTTTAAGAACTCCATACGTAGATACAGACTATTTTCTTTTGACAGAAATCCGCCTATAGGACTGGAAAGAATTAGGAACACAACAAGTCTGATACTCATATCATACTCTAAACCCTCGAGATTCAGTGGGACACTCGGCGTCTTAGAAGCAAGATGTGTGAAGTCTCTAGAAACAGGGTTTGTTAGTAGCTGTTTCAGAGCTGTTTCCTGAAACTGCTGTTTTTAATTCAAAAACAAGGTGTTTTTCACGAAATAGGCTGTTTTACTACTTATACGAGCCTATTATTATTACTGCTGTGGGTGTTGGTATTATGACTTCACAAGTTAGTAAGCTTGATAAAGATGTGAAGCGTCGAAGAATTCAAGCAGCCGATACAATAAGAAAAAAATACTTGGCTTTAAAGTTGGAGCGGGGCGAAGGAGATGAAGCAAGAAACAAGTTCTTGAGACCTATCACAAACCCCCTAAAGAAACTTGTAGAAAATTCAGTAGAGACATCGCGGAAAACGAAAAAGCGAAAGATTAAAGCCGGAGAATCAGAAATTGGAGAAAATGAGCCTAAAATCAAGCAAAGTGGACCTCCTTATCCGGTGAAATTCCCATCAAAAGAGATCGAAATCGAATATGGAGATTTGCCCAATAACGATTATGACAATGATGATGATTTGTAGAAGAAAAATCCATACCACAATTAAAAGAGGATTTAGAAACCACTTATGGAGAAAATGTTTCTGCATTTCCTGACTTTATCAATCAATATTCTTAAATTGCTCGAGAATACATATCAAAAAATTGGAGAGATTCAGCTGATATTGATCTAATACAGGGTTTTAAGCACGATATCGAAACTGATGCATGGAGACTGGGAGATTCACGGGTTGATTTTTGGAAAAATGGCGATATTCAAGTAGGCGATATTGAATACCGAGGAACTCAAGGGCTCTACGATCTTCTGTTTTTAAAAAAAACTATTTATCATAGAAAGGAAGATGAGGAACAATACAAAGATATTCTTTTACGAACAAACCTTTACCGGAAGGATAGTGGTCAGCTAAAAGGAAATAGATCTGACAAATATAAAAATATTGTTAAACCATTACTCTCAGTATCGGTAGAAGTTTCTAAACTTAGAACGAAATCAGCAAAAACACCTCCAAGTACAACGAGAATCTCAACAAGGTCGAAGTCGTCGTCGCCAAAATTAGGTCAAGCGCTAATGGAATACAACGACAAAACCCAGAGAATTTGTGTACTATGATGACGCAAACGAGTTGGTTGAAAGATTAAAAAAGCTAGAACCCTCCAATCAGGTGGGCAACAATAATAACATGAACGAGATTTGGAGCATTTTACAAGAACTGAAACAACTTGGAGTAATTGAATTCTATAAATAAGAATTGATATTTGATTCGTAAATCTTATTACATACTGTAATCTACGAGGACACGAAGAAGGTGGTGGTGTAGCTGAAATTTGTAATCTAAATAGAATAGCTTATAAGAAATGGCTAGTATACTGTTGACCGACAGGCAATGAACATGTCGGAAGTATTAAAAATTATTCTTGACAACATTGTCACCCTGTATATGTTTGATCAATTAATTATATAAATTATGAATATTATGGGATTTAATAACAGAAAAATATGCATTAGTTCTTCTGAACTAGTAAAAAATTAGATTTCAAAATTTTTACATCACCCTGTATAGTATATTTTCGATTAATTATATAAATTATGAATATTATTGGATTTAATAACAGAAATATATGCATTAGTTCTTCGGAACTTACGAGGATGTGATCAGCAAAAAAATAAGATGTCAAAATTTTCACATCACTCTACATAAGAAAGTTTTAATTTAATTATATAGACTATGAATATTATTTGAATTAATTTTATGGAATAACAACAGCAAAAATATGCATTAGTACCGCGCGAAACTTGGGAAGTTGTGGTTGCCAGTTCCGGTCGATAAGGTTAGCTCGAACGTGGTAACAGCGGAAAGAATTGTAAAATATTAACCTTGTACTGATAAATAAAACACACAATTATAAATTATTAACTTTATTTTAAGCAGCAAACTGCGTTGTTAACTTGTTAGGACTTGGCAGTTTCCGGCCGATAAGGTTCTCGCGGGGAGAGCATAAAAGGGGGAAAGCAACAATTCGCAAAGCACAGTCGGCGTCTGAACCTGCTTGTGTGCGTGAAGTTCGTTGTGTGTCAGACATTCGTAGTGTTCTTTGTTCGTTGTGAAGGAAGTGTACTGTGAAATTTTTGGGTAAGTACCGATTGATATGAGCTTAAAGTTTTGTAGGATGCACTTATTAGGAAAAAAATGAAATGTTGAATATTTACAAGAATAGTAGTGCCGCTTTGTTAGGAGAAATAAAATAGTCTGTCGATGTGTCTGTCTTACAACCGTATTGCACAAAATTATGATTTTAAATTCGCGTTTTAGTAGCAGCATGGAAATCTTTAGTTATTTACAGTAATATTAGGATCGGGATCGAGGGATAGAAAAGTATTTTTGTCTGAAACCCATTTTATTCTTAAACTATATAGATTAAGGTCAGACATACTTTTTATAATTAAAAGTCGCTGACAGTATTCAGAGCATTCCTTTTTTCAGTATTTGTTTTTTGTGTAAAAGCAGTGACTTTTATTATGTATTTTTAAAATATTAATTTACCTTAGCAGCAGAGTGACGTAACACCCAAACAATAAATCTTTTAAACTAGAACCGAACGAAGTATTCTTTAGACATGTAATATTGTTTTAAAAAATAATTTCTCTATCGGGTATGTCTAAACTGTAGTTTTGCTTCAAGTTATGCTAAAAACTGTAAATTTAGTGAAAGAAAAAAATTAATCAAACAGCTAGCAGAGAAAGCTGATGAATGTTCGGTTTTCCACTCACATCTCGGAGTCACATAATAGTAGTAGTATACTAGCGAGAGGTTCTGGAACATTTTCCTCAGTCAAAATATTTTATTTTACAGAAAATGTTTGTGTGAAAATTCTTTGGCCGCGCATTCACCAGGAAGGACAGCATCAAGCGTCATGGAGATTGCCGCATAGCGGTCAAGATCTGCGACGTCTGCAGTGGAATTTTAAAGTCGGAGGGGGCTCTTCTTCGCCACCAGAAGGAGAAACACCCGGCTCCCAAAAGACCAGCGAATACCACGCAGACGTCCATGGCGAAAAGAGCAAGACTCGTTTCGACAGATGGTGAGTAGTTAAAATGAAAATTTCTAGGGGTCTAAAGAATAAATTTGTCTTTAGATATAACTCAGATGCTAATTATTTATTTCCGATTTTCAGAACCAACAACATCGTCCACGCAGCATTGTGCAACATGCAAACTAGATGTTCCCACGAACCGATGGTGCGGTCATCTCAGGACCCTGGGGCATCGTGAGAAATGCTTCGTGATGCAGGAGGAGGAAGGAGTAGAGTTGGTAAAGACGTCGTTCAGGAGCCGAATTGCAACGTACCGACTAACTTCAAGCCAGGATCCCACCAACGTAAAGGATTATCTGCAACATCTAAAACACAAATTCATCAAGTTGGTGGGAGACATCCGCGCGAAGTATGACCAGCTTAAGGTCGGACTGGAGCTTTTCGGCCGCTTCCTCCTGCAGTCGAGCGAGTCGTCAGAGGTGAAGTCCTTCAACAGCAAGTACCAGATGGTGAATGGTGCTACGGACTTGGAGGAGCTGTTCGAGCAGTTCATCGCCATCCTAGATCGAAAGTATTCAGAATTTCGGGAAAAGGATAGTGGTGAGTGTCAAAACTATTGCAAAAAATTGAAAACTGTTTGATATTTCTTACTCATAAATATTTATATTGTTACTGGGTGGACGCTCCAACAACTCCTCCACTTAGAATTAGGCATCAACAAGATCCAGCCTCTAAAGCCATCTTCCTACATCCCGCTGCCAAAGGAGATTGAAGCAAAGAAAGCTGTTCTGAACATTCAAAACACTGATCAGAAGTGTTCCATGTGGTCAGTCCTAGCTGCCTTACATCTACTTCATTGGACTCAACATCCAAATAGAGTCGCGAACTATTTACCATTTGAAAACGAGCTGGACTTTACAGGTATGGAATTTCCGATTAAACTTACTGACATCACTAAGTTTGAGCGACTCAATAATATTTCTATCAATGTTTATGGACTTGAAAGGATTTTTGACAATGGTAAAAATAGTATTGAAGTCGTGGGGCCCTTATACTTTACAAAGTCTCGTAATAGGGAGCGACATATAAATTTGTTAGTAATCAGTGATGACTATGGTAATAGTCATTACTGCTTAATAAGAAGTTTATCTCGCCTGATCTCAAGACAATTATCCCTACATCATGGTGTTAAGTATTTATGTGATGGTTGTTTATCGTATTTTGATTCAGAACAAAAATTAAAGACTCATCAAGAACATGATTGTGGGCACGTTTTAGCTAAAGTCCTTACGACAAATTTAAAAAATAATAAATATGGCGAAGAGATTCCCGAGAATATTTTGAAATTTACAAACTTTGAAAAAAAATTAAAAGTGCCTTTCGTTGTTTATGCCGATTTCGAAACTATCCTTGAACCTATCGATACGGAGGAAAATGCACAGGATCTCGATACGTCATACACGTTGAGAACGCATAAGCATGTCCCGTACTCTTTCGGTTACTACATCAAATGTGACTTTGATGATGCTCATTCGATTTACCAAAGTTATAGGGGTCCGGATGCTCACAAAGAATTCGTAAAACGTTTACAGAGTGATAGTAAATCAATCTATAATCGCTTTATGAAGGAAGTAGTGCCCATGATACCTATTGCTGCGGAACAAGAGATTGAGCATCAAAATGCTACGGTGTGGCATATCAGCGAAAAGCCATTTGATGTAGCATTAAACGATCGCGTGCACCACCACGATCACACAAATGGCCAATATCGTGCAGCTGCGCACTCTGTATGTAACCTAAATTTCAAAATCCCTCAATTTATACCCATATTTTTCCATAATATGTCCAACTTTCATTGAGGTTGAGCGGTTAAGCGGTTGAGCTGTTGAGTGGTTGAGCGGTTGAACGGTTGAGCGGTTGAGTGGTTGAGCGGTTAAGCGGATAAGCGGTTAAGTGGTTCAGCGGTTGAGCGGTTGAGCTGTTGAGCGATTGAGCGGTTGAGCGGTTGAGCGTTTGAGTGGTTGAGAGGTTGAGCGGTTGAGTGTTTGGGCAGTTAGATGTTTAAGTAGTTTTCCAGAAAACTGGGGGTGGTCTGTTTTTCGCTGTTTTTCCAGACCAGGGTCTGTTTTTAGCTGTTTTTCCAGAACAGGGTCTGTTTTTCAGCTGGTTTTCCCGAACAGGGTCTGTTTTTTGCTGTTTTTCCCGAACAGGGTCTGTTTTTTAGCTGTTTTTCCAGAAACGGGGTCAGTTTTTTAGCTGTTTTTCCCGAACAGGGTCTGTTTTTTAGCTGTTTCTCCTGAACAGGGTCTGTTTTTTAGCTGTTTTTCCCAAACAGGGTCTGGTTTTTAGCTGTTTTTCCCGAACAGGGTCTGTTTTTAGCTGTTTTTCCCGAACAGGGTCTGTTTTTTAGCTGTTTTTCCCGAACAGGGTCTGTTTTTTAGCTGTTTTTCCCCAACAGGGTCTTTTTTTAGCTGTTTGTCCAGAACAGGGTCTGTTTTTTAGCTGTTTTTCCAGAACAGGGTCTGTTTTTTTAGCTGTTTTTCCCGAACAGGGTCTGTTTTTAGCTGTTTGTGGAAACAGGGGGTCTCTCTAGAACTTTGTCTCTCCATTATAATATTTTTTTAACTCCCTACAGTTGTCCTATTTAATTCTTGTAAGATATAAATTTACTAAACATTGCATTAGGCTCTTTTAACTTGATATCATCCTCCGACAGATATATATGGAATATTAACTACTCGCATCATCCTCGTGTTTATTTTCATGTGTTCGCTAACATATATTTTCGTGGCAACTACTTCTCTTTGAAAACATTGCACTCTATTATTCACATCCTAGTAAGTTCAGAAGAACTACAGCATATTTTTCTGTTATTAAATCCAATACTATTCATAATTTATATAATTAATCGAAAATTTACTATACAGGGTGATGTAAACATTTTGAAATCTATTTTTCTACTACCAGTTGAGATTTTTAAAAAATAATTTGACAAATCGAAAGATCTGCTCATCCACTATCCCACATGCGAATTTCGTCTTTCCCCCTTCAGCCGTTAGGTCGCTAATCGCAAAAAGCTATATCTCCGGAACCAAAGGGCCGATCGACGACATTCTTTTTTTAAACGCCTTCTAACACCGCACCGAACACGTGACGTATGTTAACTTTTTATTTTGACGTTTAACAAGTGACAGGTGACAGTTGACATATCTTAAATGACAGGTGCCGGCTGACATACTTTTACGCATGTCTTATAACGCCATTTTGAACACGTGACGTATGTCAGTTTTTAATTTTGACATTTGACTAGTGTCAGGTGACAAGTGACAGGTGACATTTGACATGTTTTTTCTTTGTTCTAACTAAGGAAATAAGACGCCAATATAAACACAAAAACAAGCATTTATTGACGTGTAAAAAAAGTTAAAAAAGCACAAAAAGTGGTTGAACAGTGGCCTGTAAATAGAGTAGCATAAACAAACAATATAAAAATAAAAAATTGGGTATACTTAGGTAAAATATACATATAAACAAACAATATAAAACTAAAAAACTAGGGTAAACTTAGGTAAAATATACATATAAAGTAAATAAATGAATACAATAAATAGGGTAGACTAGGGTGAAATAAATTCGTTGGAAGCCAATTCCTTAACAAACAGGTGGGAATCAAAGTTGGACATATTATGGAAAAAGATGTGTATAAATTGAGGGATTTTGAAATTTAGGTTACATACAGAGTGCGCAGCTGCACGATATTGGCCATTTGTGTGATCGTGGTGGTGCACGCGATCGTTTAATGCTACATCAAATGGCTTTTCGCTGATATGACACACCGTAGCATTTTGATGCTCAATTTCTGCGGAACAATTGTTCCGCAGAAATAGGTATCATGGGCACTACTTCCTTCATAAAGCGATTATAGATTGATTTACAATCACTCTCTAAACGTTTTACGAATTCTTTGTGAGCATCCGGACCCCTATAACTTTGGTAAATCGAATGAGCATCATCAAAGTCACATTTGATGTAGTAACCGAAAGAGTACGGGACATGCTTATGCGTTCTCAACGTGTATGACGTATCGATATCCTGCGCATTTTCCTCCGTATCGATAGGTTCAAGGATAGTTTCGAAATCGGCATAAACAACGAAAGGCACTTTTAATTTTTTTTTCAAAGTTTGTACATTTCAAAATATTCTCGGGAATCTCTTCGCCATATTTATTTTTTTTTTAAATTTGTCGTAAGGACTTTAGCTAAAACGTGCCCACAATCATGTTCTTGATGAGTCTTTAATTTTTGTTCTAAATCAAAATACGATAAACAACCATCACATAAATACTTAACACCATGATGTAGGGATAATTGTCTTGAGATCAGGCGAGATAAACTTCTTATTAAGCAGTAATGACTATTACCATAGTCATCACTGATTACTAACAAATTTACATGTCGCTCCCTATTACGAGACTTTGTAAAGTATAAGGGCCCCACGACTTCAATACTATTTTTACCATTGTCAAAAATCCTTTGAAGTCCATAAACATTGATAGAAATATTATTGAGTCGCTCAAACTTAGTGATGTCAGTAAGTTTAATCGGAAATTCCATACCTGTAAAGTCCAGCTCGTTTTCAAATGGTAAATAGTTCGCGACTCTATTTGGATGTTGAGTCCAATGAAGTGGAAGTAAGGCAGCTAGGACTGACCACATGGAACACTTCTGATCAGTGTTTTGAATGTTCAGAACAGCTTTCTTTGCTTCAATCTCCTTTGGCAGCGGGATGTAGGAAGATGGCTTTAGAGGCTGGATCTTGTTGATGCCTAATTCTAAGTGGAGGAGTTGCTGGAGCGTCCACCCAGCAACAATAGAAATATTTATTAGTAAGAAATATTAAACAGTTTTCCATTTTTTGCAATAGTTTTACACTCACCACTATCCTTTTCCCGAAATTCTGAATACTTTCGGTCTAGGATGGCGATGAACTGCTCGAACAGCTCCTACAAGTCCGTAGCACCATTCACCATCTGGTACTTGCTGTTGAAGGACTTCACCTCTGACGACTCGCTCGACTGCAGGAGGAAGCGGCCGAAAAGCTCCAGTCCGACCTTAAGCTGGTCATACTTCGCGCGGATGTCTCCCACCAACTTGATGAATTTGTGTTTTAGATGTTGCAGATAATCCTTTACGTTGGTGGGATCCTGGCTTGAAGTTAGTCGGTACGTTGCAATTCGGCTCCTGAACGACGTCTTTACCAACTCTACTCCTTCCTCCTCCTGCATCACGAAGCATTTCTCACGATGCCCCAGGGTCCTGAGATGACCGCCCCATCGGTTCGTGGGAACATCTAGTTTGCATGTTGCACAATGTTGCGTGGACGATGTAGTTGGTTCTGAAAATCGGAAATAAATAATTAGCATCTGAGTTATATCTAAAGACAAGTTTATTCTTTAGAGCCCTAGACATTTTCATTTTAACTACTCACCATCTGTCGAAACGAGTCTTGCTCTTTTCGCCATGGACGTCTGCGTGGTATTCGCTGGTCTTTTGGGAGCCGGGTGTTTCTCCTTCTGGTGGCGAAGAAGAGCCCCCTCCGACTTTAAAATTCCACTGCAGACGTCGCAGATCTTGACCGCTATGCGGCAATTTCCATGACGCTTGATGCTGTCCTTCCTGGTGAATGCGCGGCCAAAGAATTGTCAAACGTCAAAATAAAAATTTAACATACGTCACGTGTTGGGGATGACGTCAGAAGACATGCGTAAAAGTAAGTCAGCTGTCAAATGTCATCTTCGATCTGTCAACTGTCACCTGTCACTTGTCAAACGTCAAAATTAAAATTGAACATATGCCACGTGTTCAAAATGGCGTTATAAGACATGCGTAAAAGCATGTCAGCTGTCACCTGTCATTTAAGATATGTCAACTGCCACCTGTCACGTGTTAAACGTCAAAATAACAATTTAACATGCGTCACGTGTTCGGGGCGGTGTCAGAAGGCGTTTAAAAAAAGAATGGCGTCGATCGGCCCTTTGGTTCCGGAGATATAGTTTTTTGCGATTAGTGACCGAACGGCTGAAAGGGGAGAGACGAAATTCGCATGTGGGATAGTGGATGAGCAGATCTTTCGATCTGTCATATTATTTTTCAAAAATATTGACGGGTAGTAAAAAATTAGATTTCAAAATTTGTACATCACCCTGTATATGTTTGATCAATTATATAAATTATGAATATTATGGGATGTAATAACAGAAAAATATGCATTAGTTCTTCTGAACTAGTAAAAAATTAGATTTCAAAATTTTTACATCACCCTGTATAGTATATTTTCGATTAATTATATAAATTATGAATATTATTGCATTTAATAACAGAAAAACGTGCATTAGTTCTTCGGAACTTACGAGGATGTGATCAGCAAAAAAAAATAAGACGTCAAAATTTTCTCATCACTCTACATAAGAAAGTTTTAATTTAATTATATAAACTATGAATATTATTTGATTTAATTTTATGGAATAACAACAGCAAAAATATGCATTAGTACCGCGCGAAACTCAAGAAGTTGTGGTTGCCAGTTCCGGTCGATAAGGTTAGCTCGAACGTGGTAACAGCGGAAAGAATTGTAAAATATTAACCTTGTACTGATAAATAAAACACACAATTATAAATTACTAACTTTATTTTAAGCAGCAAACTGCGTTGATAAGGTTCTCGCGGGGAGAGCATAAAAGGGGGAAGCAACAATTCGCAAAGCACAGTCGGCGTCTGAACCTGCTTGTGTGCAGGTCCAGACGCCGTCCATGACGAAAAGAGCAAGACTCGTTTCGACAGATGGTGAGTAGTTAAAATGTAAATTTCTAGGGGCTAATGAATAAATTTGTCTTTAGATATAACTCAGATACTAATTATTTATTTCCGATTTTCAGAACCAACAACATCGTCCACGCAGCATTGTGCAACATGCAAACTAGATGTTCTCACGAACCGATGGGGCGGTCATCTCAGGACCCTGGGGCATCGTGAGAAATGCTGCGTGATGCAGGAGGAGGAAGGAGTAGAGTTGGTAAAGACGTCGTTCAGGAGTCGAATTGCAACGTACCGACTGACTTCAGGCCAGGATCCCACCAACGTAAAGGATCATCTGCAACATCTAAAAAAAGCTTAAGGTCGGACTGGAGCTTTTCGGCCGCTTCCTCCTGCGGTCGAGCGAGTCGTCAGAGGTGAAGTCCTTCAACAGCAAGTACCAGATGGTGAATGGGGCTACGGACTTGGAGGAGCAGTTCATCGCCATCCTAGACCGAAAGTATTCAGAATTTCGGGAAAAGGATAGTTGTGAGTGTAAAACTATTGCAAAAAATTAAAAACTGTTTAATATTTCTTACTAATAAATATTTCTATTGTTACTGGGTGGGCGCTCCAACAACTCCTCCACTTAGAATTAGGCATCAACAAGATCCAGCCTCTAAAGCCATCTTCCTACATCCCGCTGCCAAAGGAGATTGAAGCAAAGAAAGCTGTTCTGAACATTCAAAACACTGATCAGAAGTGTTTCATGTGGTCAGTCCTAGCTGCCTTAAATCCACTTCATTGGACTCAACATCCAAATAGAGTCGCGAACTATTTGCCATTTGAAAACAAGCTGGAATTTACAGACACTTTACAGACCCTCTGTTTCTGGAAAGAGCTATGAAACAGCTAAAAACAGCTAAAAACAGATCCCCTGTTTCTAGAAAACAGCTAAAAACAGACCCCCTGTTTCTGTAAACAGCTCTGAGACAGCTAAGAACTGCTAAAACTACTAGTTTCGGGAAACAACTAAGAGACAGCTAAAAACAACTAAGAAACAGACCGTGTTTCAGGAAACCACTTAGACGTCTAACTGCTCAATTACTTAACAACTAAAAAACATATCCTGTTTCTGAAAACAACTAAGAAACAGACTCCTGTTTCTGGAAACAACTTCTAAACAGCTAAAAACAACTTAGAAACAGACCCTGTTTCAGGAAACCACTTAAACGTCTTACTCCTCAACTACTTAGCAGCTAAAAAATATATCCTGTTTCTGAAAACAATTAAGAAACAGACTCCTGTTTCTGGAAACAAATTCGAAACAGCTAAAAACAACTTAGAAACAGACCCTGTTTCAGGAAACCACGTAAACTTCTAACTGCTCAACGACTTAACAGCTAAAAAACAGACCCTAATTCTGGAAACAACTAGGAAACATCTAAAAACAACTACTACTAAACAGACCCTGTTTCAGGAAACCACTTAAACGACTAACTGCCCAACCACTTAACAGCTAAAAACATACCCTGTTTCTGAAAAAAACTCCTGAACAGCAATGAAACAATCAAGAAATAGGTCTTGATTCTGGAAACAGTAATTCGTATTCGTACTTGCTAAGAGATAAACACTAGGGTACTAATGTTGCTACTAATAATCAGACATTTATCTGCTAAAAAAAAACATTCAGTCTATCCCCCTTTTCGGACGGAATTTAAAATCAAAATTTCGTTCAATGATGTTTAAGAACTCCATACGTAGATACAGACTATTTTCTTTTGACAGAAATCCGCCTATAGGACTGGAAAGAATTAGGAACACAACAAGTCTGATACTCATATCATACTCTAAACCCTCGAGATTCAGTGGGACACTCGGCGTCTTAGAAGCAAGATGTGTGAAGTCTCTAGAAACAGGGTTTGTTAGTAGCTGTTTCAGAGCTGTTTCCTGAAACTGCTGTTTTTAATTCAAAAACAAGGTGTTTTTCACGAAATAGGCTGTTTTACTACTTATACGAGCCTATTATTATTACTGCTGTGGGTGTTGGTATTATGACTTCACAAGTTAGTAAGCTTGATAAAGATGTGAAGCGTCGAAGAATTCAAGCAGCCGATACAATAAGAAAAAAATACTTGGCTTTAAAGTTGGAGCGGGGCGAAGGAGATGAAGCAAGAAACAAGTTCTTGAGACCTATCACAAACCCCCTAAAGAAACTTGTAGAAAATTCAGTAGAGACATCGCGGAAAACGAAAAAGCGAAAGATTAAAGCCGGAGAATCAGAAATTGGAGAAAATGAGCCTAAAATCAAGCAAAGTGGACCTCCTTATCCGGTGAAATTCCCATCAAAAGAGATCGAAATCGAATATGGAGATTTGCCCAATAACGATTATGACAATGATGATGATTTGTAGAAGAAAAATCCATACCACAATTAAAAGAGGATTTAGAAACCACTTATGGAGAAAATGTTTCTGCATTTCCTGACTTTATCAATCAATATTCTTAAATTGCTCGAGAATACATATCAAAAAATTGGAGAGATTCAGCTGATATTGATCTAATACAGGGTTTTAAGCACGATATCGAAACTGATGCATGGAGACTGGGAGATTCACGGGTTGATTTTTGGAAAAATGGCGATATTCAAGTAGGCGATATTGAATACCGAGGAACTCAAGGGCTCTACGATCTTCTGTTTTTAAAAAAAATTATTTATCATAGAAAGGAAGATGAGGAACAATACAAAGATATTCTTTTACGAACAAACCTTTACCGGAAGGATAGTGGTCAGCTAAAAGGAAATAGATCTGACAAATATAAAAATATTGTTAAACCATTACTCTCAGTATCGGTAGAAGTTTCTAAACTTAGAACGAAATCAGCAAAAACACCTCCAAGTACAACGAGAATCTCAACAAGGTCGAAGTCGTCGTCGCCAAAATTAGGTCAAGCGCTAATGGAATACAACGACAAAACCCAGAGAATTTGTGTACTATGATGACGCAAACGAGTTGGTTGAAAGATTAAAAAAGCTAGAACCCTCCAATCAGGTGGGCAACAATAATAACATGAACGAGATTTGGAGCATTTTACAAGAACTGAAACAACTTGGAGTAATTGAATTCTATAAATAAGAATTGATATTTGATTCGTAAATCTTATTACATACTGTAATCTACGAGGACACGAAGAAGGTGGTGGTGTAGCTGAAATTTGTAATCTAAATAGAATAGCTTATAAGAAATGGCTAGTATACTGTTGACCGACAGGCAATGAACATGTCGGAAGTATTAAAAATTATTCTTGACAACATTGTCACCCTGTATATGTTTGATCAATTAATTATATAAATTATGAATATTATGGGATTTAATAACAGAAAAATATGCATTAGTTCTTCTGAACTAGTAAAAAATTAGATTTCAAAATTTTTACATCACCCTGTATAGTATATTTTCGATTAATTATATAAATTATGAATATTATTGGATTTAATAACAGAAATATATGCATTAGTTCTTCGGAACTTACGAGGATGTGATCAGCAAAAAAATAAGATGTCAAAATTTTCACATCACTCTACATAAGAAAGTTTTAATTTAATTATATAGACTATGAATATTATTTGATTTAATTTTATGGAATAACAACAGCAAAAATATGCATTAGTACCGCGCGAAACTTGGGAAGTTGTGGTTGCCAGTTCCGGTCGATAAGGTTAGCTCGAACGTGGTAACAGCGGAAAGAATTGTAAAATATTAACCTTGTACTGATAAATAAAACACACAATTATAAATTATTAACTTTATTTTAAGCAGCAAACTGCGTTGTTAACTTGTTAGGACTTGGCAGTTTCCGGCCGATAAGGTTCTCGCGGGGAGAGCATAAAAGGGGGAAAGCAACAATTCGCAAAGCACAGTCGGCGTCTGAACCTGCTTGTGTGCGTGAAGTTCGTTGTGTGTCAGACATTCGTAGTGTTCTTTGTTCGTTGTGAAGGAAGTGTACTGTGAAATTTTTGGGTAAGTACCGATTGATATGAGCTTAAAGTTTTGTAGGATGCACTTATTAGGAAAAAAATGAAATGTTGAATATTTACAAGAATAGTAGTGCCGCTTTGTTAGGAGAAATAAAATAGTCTGTCGATGTGTCTGTCTTACAACCGTATTGCACAAAATTATGATTTTAAATTCGCGTTTAAGTAGCAGCATGGAAATCTTTAGTTATTTACAGTAATATTAGGATCGGGATCGAGGGATAGAAAAGTATTTTTGTCTGAAACCCTATTTTATTCTTAAACTATATAGATTAAGGTCAGACATACTTTTTATAATTAAAAGTCGCTGACAGTATTCAGAGCATTCCTTTTTTCAGTATTTGTTTTTTGTGTAAAAGCAGTGACTTTTATTATGTATTTTTAAAATATTAATTTACCTTAGCAGCAGAGTGACGTAACACCCAAACAATAAATCTTTTAAACTAGAACCGAACGAAGTATTCTTTAGACATGTAATATTGTTTTAAAAAATAATTTCTCTATCGGGTATGTCTAAACTGTAATTTTGCTTCAAGTTATGCTAAAAACTGTAAATTTAGTGAAAGAAAAAAATTAATCAAACAGCTAGCAGAGAAAGCTGATGAATGTTCGGTTTTCCACTCACATCTCGGAGTCACATAATAGTAGTAGTATACTAGCGAGAGGTTCTGGAACATTTTCCTCAGTCAAAATATTTTATTTTACAGAAAATGTTTGTGTGAAAATTCTTTGGCCGCGCATTCACCAGGAAGGACAGCATCAAGCGTCATGGAGATTGCCGCATAGCGGTCAAGATCTGCGACGTCTGCAGTGGAATTTTAAAGTCGGAGGGGGCTCTTCTTCGCCACCAGAAGGAGAAACACCCGGCTCCCAAAAGACCAGCGAATACCACGCAGACGTCCATGGCGAAAAGAGCAAGACTCGTTTCGACAGATGGTGAGTAGTTAAAATGAAAATTTCTAGGGGTCTAAAGAATAAATTTGTCTTTAGATATAACTCAGATGCTAATTATTTATTTCCGATTTTCAGAACCAACAACATCGTCCACGCAGCATTGTGCAACATGCAAACTAGATGTTCCCACGAACCGATGGTGCGGTCATCTCAGGACCCTGGGGCATCGTGAGAAATGCTTCGTGATGCAGGAGGAGGAAGGAGTAGAGTTGGTAAAGACGTCGTTCAGGAGCCGAATTGCAACGTACCGACTAACTTCAAGCCAGGATCCCACCAACGTAAAGGATTATCTGCAACATCTAAAACACAAATTCATCAAGTTGGTGGGAGACATCCGCGCGAAGTATGACCAGCTTAAGGTCGGACTGGAGCTTTTCGGCCGCTTCCTCCTGCAGTCGAGCGAGTCGTCAGAGGTGAAGTCCTTCAACAGCAAGTACCAGATGGTGAATGGTGCTACGGACTTGGAGGAGCTGTTCGAGCAGTTCATCGCCATCCTAGATCGAAAGTATTCAGAATTTCGGGAAAAGGATAGTGGTGAGTGTCAAAACTATTGCAAAAAATTGAAAACTGTTTAATATTTCTTACTCATAAATATTTATATTGTTACTGGGTGGACGCTCCAACAACTCCTCCACTTAGAATTAGGCATCAACAAGATCCAGCCTCTAAAGCCATCTTCCTACATCCCGCTGCCAAAGGAGATTGAAGCAAAGAAAGCTGTTCTGAACATTCAAAACACTGATCAGAAGTGTTCCATGTGGTCAGTCCTAGCTGCCTTACATCTACTTCATTGGACTCAACATCCAAATAGAGTCGCGAACTATTTACCATTTGAAAACGAGCTGGACTTTACAGGTATGGAATTTCCGATTAAACTTACTGACATCACTAAGTTTGAGCGACTCAATAATATTTCTATCAATGTTTATGGACTTGAAAGGATTTTTGACAATGGTAAAAATAGTATTGAAGTCGTGGGGCCCTTATACTTTACAAAGTCTCGTAATAGGGAGCGACATATAAATTTGTTAGTAATCAGTGATGACTATGGTAATAGTCATTACTGCTTAATAAGAAGTTTATCTCGCCTGATCTCAAGACAATTATCCCTACATCATGGTGTTAAGTATTTATGTGATGGTTGTTTATCGTATTTTGATTCAGAACAAAAATTAAAGACTCATCAAGAACATGATTGTGGGCACGTTTTAGCTAAAGTCCTTACGACAAATTTAAAAAATAATACATATGGCGAAGAGATTCCCGAGAATATTTTGAAATTTACAAACTTTGAAAAAAAATTAAAAGTGCCTTTCGTTGTTTATGCCGATTTCGAAACTATCCTTGAACCTATCGATACGGAGGAAAATGCACAGGATCTCGATACGTCATACACGTTGAGAACGCATAAGCATGTCCCGTACTCTTTCGGTTACTACATCAAATGTGACTTTGATGATGCTCATTCGATTTACCAAAGTTATAGGGGTCCGGATGCTCACAAAGAATTCGTAAAACGTTTACAGAGTGATAGTAAATCAATCTATAATCGCTTTATGAAGGAAGTAGTGCCCATGATACCTATTGCTGCGGAACAAGAGATTGAGCATCAAAATGCTACGGTGTGGCATATCAGCGAAAAGCCATTTGATGTAGCATTAAACGATCGCGTGCACCACCACGATCACACAAATGGCCAATATCGTGCAGCTGCGCACTCTGTATGTAACCTAAATTTCAAAATCCCTCAATTTATACCCATATTTTTCCATAATATGTCCAACTTTCATTGAGGTTGAGCGGTTAAGCGGTTGAGCTGTTGAGTGGTTGAGCGGTTGAACGGTTGAGCGGTTGAGTGGTTGAGCGGTTAAGCGGATAAGCGGTTAAGTGGTTCAGCGGTTGAGCGGTTGAGCTGTTGAGCGATTGAGCGGTTGAGCGGTTGAGCGTTTGAGTGGTTGAGAGGTTGAGCGGTTGAGTGTTTGGGCAGTTAGATGTTTAAGTAGTTTTCCAGAAAACTGGGGGTGGTCTGTTTTTCGCTGTTTTTCCAGACCAGGGTCTGTTTTTAGCTGTTTTTCCAGAACAGGGTCTGTTTTTCAGCTGGTTTTCCCGAACAGGGTCTGTTTTTTGCTGTTTTTCCCGAACAGGGTCTGTTTTTTAGCTGTTTTTCCAGAAACGGGGTCAGTTTTTTAGCTGTTTTTCCCGAACAGGGTCTGTTTTTTAGCTGTTTCTCCTGAACAGGGTCTGTTTTTTAGCTGTTTTTCCCAAACAGGGTCTGGTTTTTAGCTGTTTTTCCCGAACAGGGTCTGTTTTTAGCTGTTTTTCCCGAACAGGGTCTGTTTTTTAGCTGTTTTTCCCGAACAGGGTCTGTTTTTTAGCTGTTTTTCCCCAACAGGGTCTTTTTTTAGCTGTTTGTCCAGAACAGGGTCTGTTTTTTAGCTGTTTTTCCAGAACAGGGTCTGTTTTTTTAGCTGTTTTTCCCGAACAGGGTCTGTTTTTAGCTGTTTGTGGAAACAGGGGGTCTCTCTAGAACTTTGTCTCTCCATTATAATATTTTTTTAACTCCCTACAGTTGTCCTATTTAATTCTTGTAAGATATAAATTCACTAAACATTGCATTAGGCTCTTTTAACTTGATATCATCCTCCGACAGATATATATGGAATATTAACTACTCGCATCATCCTCGTGTTTATTTTCATGTGTTCGCTAACATATATTTTCGTGGCAACTACTTCTCTTTGAAAACATTGCACTCTATTCTTCACATCCTAGTAAGTTCAGAAGAACTACAGCATATTTTTCTGTTATTAAATCCAATACTATTCATAATTTATATAATTAATCGAAAATTTACTATACAGGGTGATGTAAACATTTTGAAATCTATTTTTCTACTACCAGTTGAGATTTTTAAAAAATAATTTGACAAATCGAAAGATCTGCTCATCCACTATCCCACATGCGAATTTCGTCTTTCCCCCTTCAGCCGTTAGGTCGCTAATCGCAAAAAGCTATATCTCCGGAACCAAAGGGCCGATCGACGACATTCTTTTTTTAAACGCCTTCTAACACCGCACCGAACACGTGACGTATGTTAACTTTTTATTTTGACGTTTAACAAGTGACAGGTGACAGTTGACATATCTTAAATGACAGGTGCCGGCTGACATACTTTTACGCATGTCTTATAACGCCATTTTGAACACGTGACGTATGTCAGTTTTTAATTTTGACATTTGACTAGTGTCAGGTGACAAGTGACAGGTGACATTTGACATGTTTTTTCTTTGTTCTAACTAAGGAAATAAGACGCCAATATAAACACAAAAACAAGCATTTATTGACGTGTAAAAAAAGTTAAAAAAGCACAAAAAGTGGTTGAACAGTGGCCTGTAAATAGAGTAGCATAAACAAACAATATAAAAATAAAAAATTGGGTATACTTAGGTAAAATATACATATAAACAAACAATATAAAACTAAAAAACTAGGGTAAACTTAGGTAAAATATACATATAAAGTAAATAAATGAATACAATAAATAGGGTAGACTAGGGTGAAATAAATTCGTTGGAAGCCAATTCCTTAACAAACAGGTGGGAATCAAAGTTGGACATATTATGGAAAAAGATGTGTATAAATTGAGGGATTTTGAAATTTAGGTTACATACAGAGTGCGCAGCTGCACGATATTGGCCATTTGTGTGATCGTGGTGGTGCACGCGATCGTTTAATGCTACATCAAATGGCTTTTCGCTGATATGACACACCGTAGCATTTTGATGCTCAATTTCTGCGGAACAATTGTTCCGCAGAAATAGGTATCATGGGCACTACTTCCTTCATAAAGCGATTATAGATTGATTTACAATCACTCTCTAAACGTTTTACGAATTCTTTGTGAGCATCCGGACCCCTATAACTTTGGTAAATCGAATGAGCATCATCAAAGTCACATTTGATGTAGTAACCGAAAGAGTACGGGACATGCTTATGCGTTCTCAACGTGTATGACGTATCGATATCCTGCGCATTTTCCTCCGTATCGATAGGTTCAAGGATAGTTTCGAAATCGGCATAAACAACGAAAGGCACTTTTAATTTTTTTTCAAAGTTTGTACATTTCAAAATATTCTCGGGAATCTCTTCGCCATATTTATTTTTTTTTTAAATTTGTCGTAAGGACTTTAGCTAAAACGTGCCCACAATCATGTTCTTGATGAGTCTTTAATTTTTGTTCTAAATCAAAATACGATAAACAACCATCACATAAATACTTAACACCATGATGTAGGGATAATTGTCTTGAGATCAGGCGAGATAAACTTCTTATTAAGCAGTAATGACTATTACCATAGTCATCACTGATTACTAACAAATTTACATGTCGCTCCCTATTACGAGACTTTGTAAAGTATAAGGGCCCCACGACTTCAATACTATTTTTACCATTGTCAAAAATCCTTTGAAGTCCATAAACATTGATAGAAATATTATTGAGTCGCTCAAACTTAGTGATGTCAGTAAGTTTAATCGGAAATTCCATACCTGTAAAGTCCAGCTCGTTTTCAAATGGTAAATAGTTCGCGACTCTATTTGGATGTTGAGTCCAATGAAGTGGAAGTAAGGCAGCTAGGACTGACCACATGGAACACTTCTGATCAGTGTTTTGAATGTTCAGAACAGCTTTCTTTGCTTCAATCTCCTTTGGCAGCGGGATGTAGGAAGATGGCTTTAGAGGCTGGATCTTGTTGATGCCTAATTCTAAGTGGAGGAGTTGCTGGAGCGTCCACCCAGCAACAATAGAAATATTTATTAGTAAGAAATATTAAACAGTTTTCAATTTTTTGCAATAGTTTTACACTCACCACTATCCTTTTCCCGAAATTCTGAATACTTTCGGTCTAGGATGGCGATGAACTGCTCGAACAGCTCCTACAAGTCCGTAGCACCATTCACCATCTGGTACTTGCTGTTGAAGGACTTCACCTCTGACGACTCGCTCGACTGCAGGAGGAAGCGGCCGAAAAGCTCCAGTCCGACCTTAAGCTGGTCATACTTCGCGCGGATGTCTCCCACCAACTTGATGAATTTGTGTTTTAGATGTTGCAGATAATCCTTTACGTTGGTGGGATCCTGGCTTGAAGTTAGTCGGTACGTTGCAATTCGGCTCCTGAACGACGTCTTTACCAACTCTACTCCTTCCTCCTCCTGCATCACGAAGCATTTCTCACGATGCCCCAGGGTCCTGAGATGACCGCCCCATCGGTTCGTGGGAACATCTAGTTTGCATGTTGCACAATGTTGCGTGGACGATGTAGTTGGTTCTGAAAATCGGAAATAAATAATTAGCATCTGAGTTATATCTAAAGACAAGTTTATTCTTTAGAGCCCTAGACATTTTCATTTTAACTACTCACCATCTGTCGAAACGAGTCTTGCTCTTTTCGCCATGGACGTCTGCGTGGTATTCGCTGGTCTTTTGGGAGCCGGGTGTTTCTCCTTCTGGTGGCGAAGAAGAGCCCCCTCCGACTTGAAAATTCCACTGCAGACGTCGCAGATCTTGACCGCTATGCGGCAATCTCCATGACGCTTGATGCTGTCGTTCCTGGTGAATGCGCGGCTAAAGAATTTTCACACAAACATTTTCTGTAAAATAAAATATTTTGACTGAGGAAAATGTTCCAGAACCTCTCGCTAGTATACTACTACTATTATGTGACTCCGAGATGTGAGTGGAAAACCGAACATTCATCAGCTTTCTCTGCTAGCTGTTTGAATAATTTTTTTCTTTCACTAAATTTACAGTTTTTAGCATAACTTGAAGCAAAACTACAGTTTAGACATACCCGATAGAGAAATTATTTTTTAAAACAATATTACCTGTCTAAAGAATACTTCGTTCGGTTCTGGTTTAAAAGATTTATTGTTTGGGTGTTACGTCACTCTGCTGCTAAGGTAAATTAATATTTTAAAAATACATAATAAAAGTCACTGCTTTTACACAAAAAAACAAATACTGAAAAAAGGAATGCTCTGAACCCTGTCAGCGACTTTTAATTATAAAAAGTATGTCTGACCTTAATCTATATAGTTTAAGAATAAAATAGGGTTTCAGACAAAAATGCTTTTCTATCCCTCGATCCCGATCCTAATATTACTGTAAATAACTAAAGATTTCCATGCTGCTACTTAAACGCGAATTTAAAATCATAATTTTGTGCAATACGGTTGTAAGACAGACACATCGACAGACTATTTTATTTCTCCTAACAAAGCGGCACTACTATTCTTGTAAATATTCAACATTTCATTTTTTTTGCTAATAAGTGCATCCTACAAAACTTTAAGCTCATATCAATCGGTACTCACCCAAAAATTTCACAGTACACTTCCTTCACAACGAACAAAGAACACTACGAATGTCTGACACACAACGAACTTCACGCACACAAGCAGGTTCAGACGCCGACTGTGCTTTGCGAATTGTTGCTTTCCCCCTTTTATGCTCTCCCCGCGAGAACCTTATCGGCCGGAAACTGCCAAGTCCTACAAGTTAACAACGCAGTTTGCTGCTTAAAATAAAGTTAATAATTTATAATTGTGTGTTTTATTTATCAGTACAAGGTTAATATTTTACAATTCTTTCCGCTGTTACCACGTTCGAGCTAACCTTATCGACCGGAACTGGCAACCACAAGTTCCTAAGTTTCGCGCGGTACTAATGCATATTTTTGCTGTTGTTATTCCATAAAATTAAATCAAATAATATTCATAGTCTATATAATTAAATTAAAACTTTCTCATGTAGAGTGATGTGAAAATTTTGATATCTTATTTTTTTGCTGATCACATCCTCGTAAGTTCCGAAGAACTAATGCATATTTTTCTGTTATTAAATCCAATAATATTCATAATTTATATAATTAATCGAAAATATACTATACAGGGTGATGTAAAAATTTTGAAATCTAATTTTTTACTAGTTCAGAAGAACTAATGCATATTTTTCTGTTATTAAATCCCATAATATTCACAATTTAAATAATTAATTGATCAAACATATACAGGGTGACAATGTTGTCAAGAATAATTTTTAATACTTCCGACATGTTCATTGCCTGTCGGTCAACAGTATACTAGCCATTTCTTATAAACTATTCTATTTAGATTACAAATTTCAGCTACACCACTACCTTCCTCGTGTCCTCGTAGATTACAGTATGTAATAAGATTTACGAATCAAATATCAATTCTTATTTATAGAATTCAATTACTCCAAGTTGTTTCAGTTCTTGTAAAATGCTCCAAATCTCGTTCATGTTATTATTGTTGCCCACCTGATTGGATGGTTCTAGCTTTTTTAGTCTTTCAACCAACTCGTTTACGTCATCATAGTACACAAATTCTTTGGGTTTTGTCGTTGAATTCCATTAGCGCTTGACCTAATTTTGGCGACAACGACTTCGACCTTGTTGAGATTCTTGTTGTACTTGGAGGTGTTTTTGCTGATTTCGTTCTAAGTTTAGAAACTTCTACCGATACTGAGAGTAATGGTTTAACAATATTTTTATATTTGTCAGATCTATTTCCTTTTAGCTGACCACTATCCTTCCGGTAAAGGTTTGTTCGTAAAAGAATATCTTTGTATTGTTCCTCATCTTCCTTTCTATGATAAATAGTTTTTTTTTAAAACAGAAGATCGTAGAGCCCTTGAGTTCCTCGGTATTCAATATCGCCTACTTGAATATCGCCATTTTTCCAAAAATCAACCCGTGAATCTCCCAGTCTCCATGCATCAGTTTAGATATCGTGCTTAAAACCCTGTGTTAGATCAATATCAGCTGAATCTCTCCAATTTTTTGATATGTATTCTCGAGCAATTTTAGAATATTGATTGATAAAGTCAGGAAATGCAGAAACATTTTCTCCATAAGTGGTTTCTAAATCCTCTTTTAATTGTGGTATGCATTTTTCTTCTACAAAAACATCATCATTGTCATAATCGTTATTGGGCAAATCTCCATATTCGATCTCTTTTGATGGGAATTTCACCGGATAAGGAGGTCCACTTTGCTTGATTTTAGGCTCATTTTCTCCAATTTCTGATTCTCCGACTTTAATCTTTCGCTTTTTCGTTTTCCGCGATGTCTCTACTGAATTTTCTACAAGTTTCTTTAGGGGGTTTGTGATAGGTTTCAAGAACTTGTTTCTTGCTTCATCTCCTTCACCCCGCTCCAACTTTAAAGCCAAGTAATTTTTTCGTATTGTATCGGCTGCTTGAATTCTTCGACGCTTCACATCTTTATCAAGCGTACTAACTTGTGAAGTCATAATACCAACACCCACAGCAGTAATAATAATAGGCTCGTATAAGTAGTAAAACAGCCTATTTCGTGAAAAACACCTTGTTTTTGAATTAAAAACAGCAGTTTCAGGAAACAGCTCTGAAACAACTACTAACAAACCCTGTTTCTAGAGACTTCACACATTTTGCTTCTAAGACGCCGAGTGTCCCACTGAATCTCGAGGGTTTAGAGTATGATATGAGTATCAAACTTGTTGTGTTCCTAATTCTTTCCAGTCCTATTGGCGGCTTTCTGTCAAAAGAAAATAGTCTGTATCTACGTATGGAGTGCTTAAACATCATTGAACGAAATTTTTATTTTAAATTCCGTCCGAAAAGGGGGATAGACTGAATGCTTATTTTTTTTTAGCAGATAAATGTCTGATTATTAGTAGCAACATTAGTACCCTTATATTTTGAAGAAAATAGCCTGTATAGTGTTTATCTCTTAGCAAGTACGAATACGAATTACTGTTTCCAGAAACAAGAGCTATTTCTTGATTGTTTCATTGCTGTTCAGGAGTTTTTTTCAGAAACAGGGTATGTTTTTAGCTGTTAAGTGGTTGGGCAGTTAGCCGTTTAAGTGGTTTCCTGAAACAGGGTCTGTTTAGTAGTAGTTGTTTTTAGATGTTTCCTAGTTGTTTCCAGAATTAGGGTCTGTTTTTTAGCTGTTAAGTCGTTGAGCAGTTAGACGTTTACGTGGTTTCCTGAAACAGGATCTGTTTCTAAGTTGTTTTTAGCTGTTTCGAAGTTGTTTCCAGAAACAGGAGTCTGTTTCTTAGTTGTTTTCAGAAACAGGATATATTTTTTAGCTGCTAAGTAGTTGAGCAGTAAGACATTTAAGTGGTTTCCTGAAACAGGGTCTGTTTCTAAGTTGTTTTTAGCTGTTTAGAAGTTGTTTCCAGAAACAGGAGTCTGTTTCTTAGTTGTTTTCAGAAACAGGATATGTTTTTTAGTTGCTAAGTAATTGAGCAGTTAGACGTCTAAGTGGTTTCCTGAAACAGGGTCTGTTTCTTAGTTGTTTTTAGCTGTCTCTTAGTTGTTTCCCGAAACTAGTAGTTTTAGCAGTTCTTAGCTGTCTCAGAGCTGTTTACAGAAACAGAGGGTCTGTTTTTAGCCGTTTTCTAGAAACAGGGGATCTGTTTTTAGCTGTTTCATAGCTCTTTCCAGAAACAGAGGGTCTGTTTTGTAGCTGTTTTTAGCTGTTTTCCCGAAACAGGGGGTCTGTTTCTAGCTGTTTTCCAGAATTTGTCTACATTATAATATTTTTAAACCCCATATAGTTGTTCTATTTACTTATTGCAGGATATCGATTTCCTAAACATTGCTTTCGCCTCTTTTAACTTGATATCATCATCATCATCATCATCATCGGCATCATCATCATCATCATCCGATAGATCTCTATGGAATCTTAACTACTTGCATCATCTTCGTGTTTCTTTTCCAGTGTTCGCTACCGTATATTTTCGTGGTACTTTCGTGGTATCTTAGAAAACACTGCACTATATTCTTATCTCTTGCACGTATTCCCTACTATTTTGTCTCTATTTTTTCTGACTCTTTCTACGTTTTGCCTAGTCCCCGTATCCGTCAGAGGGTCTTTTAGTACTTAAAAAGTATATATTTCCTAGTTTTTCGGTTTCTCTCCATACGATTTCCACGAGTCTCTCTCTCTCTCTCTCTAACCTTCGGAATCCTTCCCTTCTTACCGCTAGAGCACTACTATGAAAGTCGTATTTTAGCCCTAAAGATCTCTATCGATGATCTTAGTCGAGATTTTCGAACAGTTTTTCCAGCAGCCGAAACATCTTTTCCACCTCTATCACACATCCGAATTTCATCTACTCCCTTCTGACCGTTCCGATACCAATATGAAAGCCCTATTTTAGCCAGCTCCTCCAGCCACTCTAGCGGTGTTCTTAGCCACGATTTTTGAAATTTTTTTACATCAGTCGAACCATCTTTTCCACCTCTATCAAACACCCGAATTTCATCTACTCCCTACTTACCGTTAGGACGTTAATAGGAAAGTCCCATTTTAGCCCTTAAGACCTCTAGCGACGTTCTTAGCCCCGATTTGTGAAAATTTTTTCCATCAGTCAAAACATCTTTTCCACCTCTATCCCGCACTGGAATTTCATCTACTCCCTACTTACCGTTAGGGCGTTAATAGGAAAGCCCCATTTTAGCCATTAAGACCTCTAGCGGTGTTCTTAGCCACGATTTTTGAAAATTTTTTACATCAGTCGAAACATCTTTTCCACCTCTATCCAACACCGGACTTTCATCTAGTCCCTACTTGCCGTTAGGGCGTTAATAGGAAAGTCCCATTTTAGCGATTAAGACCTTTAGCGGTGTTCTTAGCAACGATTTTTGAATTTTTTTTACATCAGTCGAAAGGTCTTTTCAACCTCTCGTTATTTTGAACACGTGACGCATGCTAAGTTTTTCTTTTGGCGTTTGACTCGTGGCAAGTGACAGTTGACACACCTTAAATGGCAGGTGACAGTTGACATACTTTCACTTTCTCTTTCCAGATTCAATGACTGGTGAAACAGGATGGATGATGTTCGTTAGCAAGTGCAAGAATGAGACCACATCTCCTACTACTACTACTACTCCTGCTACTCCTGCTACTCCTACGACTCCTGCTACTCCTACTACTCCTGCTACTTCTACACTAACGCCATCTTTCTCCGAAAATCTGAACAGTATTTCTAGTCTCCTTGTATTCCTAGCAGTAACCTGTTTACTATTATTAACTAATTTTGTATATAAGGTTGCTAACTATCGATATATATTGTGGTTAAATACATAATTTTCCTACTACTACGTGTTTTCTTCCTTAAATACCTTTATTCCATCTCGTTCTCATCATAACTTCGCTCAAAACAACAACTTGCTTGCCTAGCTGCAAGCCTATATGTTATGGTGAAACAGGATGGATGATGTTCCTTAGCGAGTGCAAGAATGAGACCGCATCTCCTACGAATACTACTCCTACTACTCCTGATACTGGATTAGAATAGGATGGTGTCATTGTAAGGTGAAAGAGAGGGTAACAATACCGAAATGCTTCAACTGCCTTCAGTACGGGCATCAGTCAAGGACCTGTAAAGGACCCAACAGGGACTCACTCTGCAATAGCTGTGGGGAAGAAGAGCACAAAGCAACAGACTGCAAGAAACAACAATTCTGTTGGAACTGTGAAAAGAAAGGACATAGAACTGGATCCTCCCAATGTGCTGCATTTCGAGAGATGCTTAGAAATGCCAGAAAAATACCTATACCGACATAATGGCCAACACACCAAAGAAATCGGACAAAGCAACCCAAAGCAGCAAAATTAAAATTATGCAGGGGAATATTGACAGAGGTTCCAGTGCCAGGGACTTGGTATACAAGATCGCACAGGAACATGAAGCGGATATAATAATAATAGCAGAACCTAACAGAAAAAAGGTAACACAGACCAATTGGCACTGCGATAACAAGACAGATGTGGCTATACGAATCGAAAACAGAACACTGAAGGGCGAGCGATACGGCAAAGGGGAAGGATTTGTCTGGATAGAAACCTCCTTATTTGTCATTTATGGATGCTATATTTCTCCAAATATAGATCTTGCGCAGTTTTCTGACTTCCTGCGGAAGTTAAGAATAGACATGAAAAAGCATGACAAGGAGATTGTAATAGGGGGCGACTTCAACGCCAAATCAGGCATTTGGGGATCCAGGAAAGAGGATAAGAGAGGTGAGATATTCGCGGAGTGGCTGGCAGAAGAAGACTTTGTGGTACACAACAAGGGGGACGTACCGACATTCATAAGAGGAAAGAGCGAATCGCATATTGATGTGACGTTTAGTACCGGGAGAATTGCAAAACAAATAGCAAATTGGAAGGTACTGGAAGAAGAGAGCTTAAGCGCTCATCAACATATAACCTTAGTAACTGAGAACAGGAAAATTTGGGAAACGAACAACAAGCGAGGGTGGAGGATAAAGAGAGATAACATACCAAAGATGACACTAGAACTGGGCAAGCTGCTCTCATCGGGACATGACCAAATAATGTCCGCAGCGGAAATCACCGATGCAATAGCTAAAGCGTGCGACAAGTCATTTGGTAAGAAGCGAGGACACCCCACACGAAGGCCCGTGTATTGGTGGTCGGAAGAAGTCGCGGAAACCAGAAAAATGTGCCTCAGGAGTAAAAGATCTATGGTAAGGGCAAACAGAGGAACGGAAGAAGGAAGGAAAAGAGTCTGCCAAGAGGAATACAGGGTTCATAGGGCAATGCTAAAAAAGACAATTATTAAGGCCAAGGAAAGGGCATGGAAGGAGGTTATATCCGAAGTGGACAACGACGTTTGGGGCAGAGGGTATCGAATTGTCACGAAGAAAATGACGCCGAATATGCCTGCTGGGATAGACGACGATGAAAGAATGGACATTGCAAAGTCCTTATTCCATACAATGCCAAACCAAATCTGGAATAAAAAAGAAGTAGGAAAAGAGGATATACCCCTATTCAACGCTAGGGAACTAATGGAGGCCGCAAAGAAAATTAAGGAGAAGAAAGCACCTGGTCCTGATAACATCCCTCCAGAAATAATAAAGGCTGTAGTGGAAAGCCATACAAATATGATCCTAGACATTATGAACCGACTGCTAACGCAAGGGGATTCCCGAAAGAATGGAAAGAAGCTCGCCTAGTACTTTTGGAAAAGGAAACAATACCGGGACAACAGGTTAAAAATACCGACCGATCTGCGTACTAAACATTTTGGAAAAGTTGCTAGAACAGTTAGTACTAGAACGACTTAAAGAAGAAGTAGAGAGAACAGGGGGTCTATCAATAAATCAGCACGGTTTTTGCAAGGGGAAGTCGACTATTACTGCACTAAAGGCGGTATGCGAAAAGGCAGATGACGTAAGGCAAGATCCACGGTACAGAAGGAAGCTGTGTGCTTTAATAACGGTGGACGTTGAGAATGCCTTTAACTCGGCACCATGGAACGGGATTCTGGAGGAACTAGGAAGACGAAACATTGCTTCCTACCTATACAATATGATTGCCAGCTACTTCGAAAACCGAATGCTTTATGTTGGTCAGGGAAAGAAAATAGAGGTCACCGGCGGCGTTCCACAGGGCTCGGTAATTGGACCTACCCTCTGGAACATTTACTACGACGATGTGCTAAGAATTCCAATGCCTAAAGGGGTTACCCGGATTGCGTACGCAGATGATCTGGCAGTCATGGTTGGAAAAGGGAAGCCGATCTGCTGGAGACGATAGCGAACCATGCCATATTTAATATAACGGAATGGATGCAGACTAAAAGAATGCGACTGGCCCCACACAAGACTGAGGCCGTACTGCTGTATGCAGGAAGGAAAATAAAGCACATAACCGTTAACGTGAATGGTATAAGGATAGGTAGCCAGGAAGCTGTGCGGTATTTAGGAGTCTACCTGGACAGAAACATGAGTATGGGAACACACATCCGCAAGACCGCTGAAAAAGCAAACAAGGCTCTTAATAACGTAAGCCGACTCATGCCAAATCTGGGCGGCCCGAGGGAGGGAAGAAGGAGGATACTGTGCTCCATAGTCCAGTCGATCCTTCTGTACGGTGCCACAGTATGGGAAAGAGCGATGGCGAAAGGGGTGTATAAAAGCAGATTTACTAAAATACAACGAAGGGCTTGCATCCGGATAATAAGCGCATATAGGACCACTTCGACCAAAGCGTTGCTAGTCGTCTCTCGAATGCCGCCAATAGACATATTGGCAAGACACAGGACAGAGACTGAAACATTAAATGTTCCAAAGGAAAGGTCATTCGCCGATATGCTGAATAAATGGCAGGAGGACTGGGAGAGGGAAGATGGAAAGGCAACCTGGACCAAGAGATTAATACCAAACATAAGACCGTGGTTTGAAAGGAAGCATGGGGAGGTCGATTTCTACATTACCCAGATACTGACGGGACATGGAGCATTTCAATCCTATCTGAGCCGATTTAAGCTGACAGAGACGGACGTTTGCCTTTACTGTGACGGAATAGACAACGCGGAACATACCTTCTTCCACTGTGTAAGATGGAATGAGCAACGACAAAGGACAGAGCAAGTAACGGACGAGATCAATCCAAACAACATGGTAGACAAGATGCTTGCTTCGGAAGAGAACTGGAGGGAAATATGCAAAATGGCAAAGGACATCTTGAAAATTAAAAAGAGCCAAGAGGGACAGCTAACATAAGAAGAGACAATCCGACCAACCTAGGGCGAATCTTCCTGAAGTAATGCCAACCGGCAGTTCCGGGGAGATAATTCTGTTGCAACGCCTCAGAGAGGGAAGGGTTTAGTCCGTAGGCATGACCCCTTCAGGGCATGAATCGTGACACTCTGCAGGCACATAAGAACACTCGTCTGCAAGTCTTTTGAAGATTCCTAATCCTCCCTTTAATAAAAAAAAACTACTCCTGCTACTCCTGCGACTCCTACCACTTCTGCTACTCCTACTACTCATGCTACTTCTACACTAACGCCATCTTTCTCCGAAAATCTGAACAGTATTTCTAGTCTCCTTGTATTCCTAGCAGTAATCTGTTTAATATTATTAACTAATTTTGTATATAAGGTTGCTAAATATCGATATATATTGTGGTTAAATAAATAATTTTTCTAATTACTAGTTTTCTTACATATTCGCACCTCGAAAAACGCGTCTAAACAATTAAAACGAGTGTTGCATTGACCTTGCCTCGTGTGCCAATTATTTAGCTCGCTTTGTCTAGTAATTTTTCCACTGATGATGCAATCTTTCTAGCATGTACTAGTGTGGTAGCTGCAAGCCTATATGTTATGAACTAAATATTTTATGAGAAGTCGATGGCGAGGTCGGTTAAAGCGTTGCTATTCCACTATGCAGGTCCCAGGTTCTCCATCGCACTGCCATTCGGACCAAGTACTTTTCAGCGAGTTATGGACAATGTTTTAAGAGGTTTACAAAACGAAATGTGCGCAGTATATTTGGATGATATAGTTATCTTTTCGACTTCATTACAAGAACACACCGAATCACAAAACCACTAACACTATGTTTAAAAAAGAATGCAAACGTTAAAATTGACGACAAATATACTTCTGCTTTTAACACTTGTAAAAATTTATTAATGAATTCTCCTATATTACAATATCCTGACTTTAAACAAAAATTTATATTAACAACGGATGCGTCCCAAATTTCCTTAGCTGCAGTACTTTCGCAAGGAACCATTGGATCCGATAAACCGATAGTCTTTGCTTCTAGAACGTTAAACGAATCTGAACAAAGATATAGTACCATCGAAAAAGAATTATTAGCGATCGTATGGGCATGTAAATATATCAGGCCTTATCTATTTGGTAGAAAATTTACTATATATACTGATCATCGTCCACTTGTGTGGTTATTTAATTTAAGAGAGCCTAATTCTAAATTTGTAAGATGGCGTCTTAAACTTGAAGAATTTGATTATGATATAGCTTATAGACACGGTAAAATAAATACAGTCGCCGACGCAATATGACGTGTACAAATAAACGCATTAGAAAACGAATCTCTAATTGCTAACCCAAGAGATATTGATATTGCAACTTTAGAAACATTAAGAAATATGGCGGAATATGTTTTACAAGAAACTAATAACACAAATCCCGAAAATAATCCAACCAGTAGTCAAATTACAAAACAAAAATCTGACAAAATTAATATAATATCCGATAATAGGATCGATAAACCCAATCAATCAACTTGTGATATGCAACATTCTACCAATACAGGTATTACAATTTTAGATGAAATGATCAATAACAAAGTTAACCAAATTTTAGTTTTTCCATGGCCACATTATAAACTGAATATTTCCCAAGAAAATTATCAACATCAAAAAATTATCACATTAAAAATTCCTGAACAAAATAGCGAGAATCTTATCTTTGAATTTCTACGTGATTATACAATTCTAGGAAGATCTTACTGCATTTATTTTAACACAGATCAACTTTACATTAACTTTAATAAAGTGTACCTTGAAAAATTCTCTAAAAAAGGCCCAAAACTTATTAGATGTACGAAACTAAATAATACTATCAAAGAGTTTGAAGAACAAATAATGTTAATAAAAAATCACCATGAAGGAAAATCGAACCACAGAGGAATTACGGAAACGATCGAATATTTAAAAAGAAATTATTATTGGATAGGAATTAAAGAAACAATAACAAATTTTATAAATGCATGTGAAACATGCAACCGTGCGAAATATGCAAGACAAAAACCATACACCCCTTTAATTGTTACAGAAACTGCTTCCAGACCCTTTTCAATTGTTCATATAGATGTTTTTACTTTTGATGGTCAAAATTATTTAACCTTAGTAGACGCATTTACGAAACTAGCGCAAGCGTACTTAATAGACGGTAAAACAGCCATCCATATTAGTAAAGCACCGATAAAATATTTTTCTAGTTATGATATTCCCGATCGATGTATTTTAGATAACGGCAGTGAATTTAACAATGATACCGTGAAAGAAATATTAGCCTTGCATAAAATTAATATTCACTTTACAACTCCATATCACCACGATTCGAACGGTATAGTAGAACGATTTCATTCAAGTATTATTGAACACTTACGCATTTTATTGGAAACGCACCCAAATGATAAAGAAAATATTATGGAGTATGCCATTATAGCATATAACAACACCATTCATTCTGCAACAAAATATACACCATTTGAACTTACCTTTGGCCATACTAATGCCAAAAATCCACACGAAATATTTATTCCCCAAACTTTCTACTCAGATTACGCCGAAAATCATAAACAAAAATTAGGCCATGTATACAAAAAAGTTAACCAAACCTTAGAATCTCAACAAGAAAAAACAGCTTTACGAAATAATTCGCAACGAGACACAAATAATGAATTTAAACTAAGTCAAATAGTTTATAAGCAAAATCCCCAAAATAGAAATAAAAAATGTAATAAATTTTTAGGTCCTTATGAAATAACGAAAATTCTTGAAAGAAACAAAGTCGAAATTACTTCTAAAAACAATAAAAGTAGGAAAAAAATAATTTATATTAAAGAATTAGGGAAACCTAATAGGTATTGTTACAGGTTCATCATCACGAACACAACAGCACTGACCTACCCTAAGTACTATGACCTTAACCATAATCCTGGGCTATTAACATTGAAACTAGGTACCGCACAAAATAAAATAGATTTTTGGTGTTTTATACAGATATTTGATATTTCTAATATTATTGACGAATTTATCTCACTCAAGTATAATTTTAAAATATTGAAAAATGTGACAACTAGTAACAAAACTAAAAACGAATACAAAAACGAATTTATCAATATTTATTATCTAGCACACACCTTAGAAAGGAAAATTGAGCACCAAATATACCAACTAAACCCTTCGTTATTATTAAATAAAACATTGTTTAAGAGAGGGCTTATTGACGGACTAGGATCTATAATAAAAGCAATCACGGGTAATTTAGACAATAATGATGCTTTAAAATATGAACATGCTATAGAAAAACTTTCTAGTAACCAGGAAAAAACACTTGTAAACGAACAAATTACGTTACAAGATAAATCAATTGATTCTTTTAATGAATCAATACACACGCTCACGGACAATCAGAAGTATTTACAAGCCAAAATTATAACAATTGAACAAACTCTTAAAACTATTGAAGTGCAAAATGCAAAAACATATCAATAATTTCTTATTCACTTTGCATTTTTACAAATAACTACGGCTTATCAAGAAATATACGATATTCTAGAGAGAATAGAAATACCTATAAGCTTTTCCAAATTAAATGCTTTTCATAATTCAATGATAGAACCAACTGATTTGTTAGAAGAAATAAAACTTATAAACAAAAATTTAATTAATAAAAAATTGCCTTTGAGCCTACGAGTAAAATAGAAAACATACTGCTTTTTGAAAAAAGCTATTACAATAAAAAGTTATTTTAAACAAAATAAAATAGTTTTTATACTAGAAATACCAATAGTGGGAAATGAAGGTTATGATTACTATCACTTATATGCCCTCCCTGTAAAGCAAAATAATACCTTTTCCTTCATTTTACCCCAGTCAAAATACCTTACCCTAAATGAACAAAATTACGTGCTATTTGATGAAAAATGCCTACAAGTTGGTTCCGAAGAATATTTTGCCATGAAAACAGCCCCATACAGAATAAAGAAGAAGATCCCCTTGTCAGGTCCAACTTTTGAGTCTTTCTCAAAATTTATCAAACTGTCAATTAATTCCAGTGCAGATTACAGATGTCAAAGTTCAAAAGGTCGAAAATAACAAATGGATTTTTGTCTCTCCCGGTATATCAATATTAAAACAGTTTATAAACAACTTTGATTTATAAAGTTTTTGTTAAAAGTAATAAATAATTGTACTTCTCTCTTGAAGCATTTTCATGTTTTTCTAATTTATTAACACCCCGTACATCTGATCTAAAATTTTTTTATCTTTAATTCATTTTCTCGACAAGCAGAACTTTTTATAAAGAATGACTTTTGGTCGTAAAATGAATAATAAAGATTTTTTCCCTCTTGGGGACTCCATCTGCGGACACACTGTATATATATATATATATATATATATATATATATATATATATATACATATATATATACATACATATATATATATATATATATATATATATATATATATATATATATATATATATATCTATATATACAGTATGTCCACGGATAGAGGTCACAAGAGGACAAATGGACCAAAAATGTCATTGTTCGAAAAAAAATCATTTTTGGTAAGCGTCTGCTTCTTAAAAAGATAGGGTCTACGAAGAAAATGTTTGACTTTTTTATACAGGGTGCTCAAAAAATACAAAAATAATAAATTATGGGAAGAGTAAACTATCTTTATTTTTCATTTTAGAGCAAAATGATAAAGACAAAAAATATTTCAAATTCCAGTCAAAATTTAAATTCAAAATATCAGCTGAATATTTTACTTTTTATTTCTGTGTTATAATTTTATGAAATATTGCTGTACCTACGTTTTCTAGGTAATTTTTGCCTTGTCCACCTCATCTCACTATCTTTTACGACAAATGTCAGAAAATTTAAAATTTTGTTGCAAATTAAATTTTGTTGCAAAAATTTTAAATTTTGCAAATATTTTAAATTTTGTTGCAAACATTTGAAATTTTCTGACATTTGTCGTAAAAGATAGTGAGATGAGGTGGACAAGGCAAAAATTACCTAGAAAACGTAGGTACAGCAATATTTGATAAAATTATAACACAAAAATAAAAAGCAAAATATTCAGCTGATATTTTGAATTTAAATTTTGACTGGAATTTGAAATATTTTTTGTCTTTATCATTTTGCTCTAAAATGAAAAATAAAGGTAGTTTACTCTTCACATAATTTATTATTTTTGTATTTTTGAGCACCCTGAATAAAAAAGTCAAACATTTTCTTCGTAGACCGTATTTTTTTAAGAAGCAGAAGCTTACCAAAAATGATTTTTTTTCGAACAATGAAATTTTTTGTCCATTTGTCCTCTTGTGACCTCTATCCGTGGACATACTGTATATATATATACAGGGTGTCTAAAATAGGTGATACCAATATTGCTATCTCCGAAATGGTAAAAGATACGAGGTCGGTTAAATTAGAGAAAATGTGTCACTTCTAGTCCCTATTCATATTCCGTTTACGCAGTTGCCAAATTCTCTATAGTTTCTTATCTACAGGGGATTTTTTAAAAATAGGCAAAAATTTAATTCTTAAATATCTCGACAACTATTACAGTTAGAAAAAAGTTGTTTTTACAAAAATCACACGATTTTTTACCTTCTCTAAAGTAACGCTATTGTTTTGTTTATACCATTTGTTTTCACTGAGTTTCTGATACTAACTTGTTTTTTTCAAATACGGACCTGGATTTTTTTCTGCGTTTTTTGAAAGAATACTTCATACCCTTTACAACTGTGTATCACTTCATTATGGTTTTCGACGTTTTGGTGAAGAATAGTATCATCATCGGGATATTCTACCAGTACGGACCTGGCATTTTTCAAGTTAATGCGCCATTTCAAGACCTATTATGGAGACAATTAGGTCAGAATCAGTAACTATGGATTAAATTGTTTTAACTGGTAAATTTTAATTAAAATCATTATTACTAACCAGGACCGTCAAGTTTGTAAAATTGATCCAACGCCTGAAAAAAGCATAAGCTTAGTTTTAATGATAAGAAATCGTAATAATTAATTCTTAGAGGCGTGATTGGCTTCGTGTGGTCAGTCCAATCGCGTCCATCAACCTGTTCGTCCGCCCGTCCATATGTTATAATTCAACGCAACGTCAAAACATAAAGCAGAAAACGGATTTTAGATTCGAATTCCTTATAATCCGAACCCAGTAAATATACAATGGTTTTATGCTAGAATACAGTTAAAGGTCTTTAATTTGAGATAATATGGTTTGTTTTCAAAGCCAGCAAATAGTAATTCAACTGTACCAGCAGAATGAGTTGCAGCAGAAATGAATAAACCATTAGGTAAAATAGGATTATTTATTATTATCTTTTGAACTGAAAGGTGATTTTTGAATACGAAAATATTAAAAACGTAAATATTGAAGACGTATCATCAAGGGTGCCTTTTACAACATGTAGTAAACTTAACCACTAGGTAGGTGCTGTTAATAAAGGCCGCTAATTATATCTGATCTGAGTCTGCTAAACTTTTGCTTTCAATAACTCATTGGCTTAAGTGCAATTTGACAAACTTTAATGACTAAAGGGTTCTGGTTAGTAATCATGAACACAGTTTAAAATTAATCAGTTGAATAATTTAAACCACAGCGATAAGTTGTGAAATTGTGCCTTAACATGGAAAATTCCAGGTCCGTATCTATAGAAAACCCTGATGATGTTATTCTTGATCAAAACGTCGAAAACCATAATCTAGTGATACATAGTTGTAAAGGGTATGAAGTATTCTTTCAAAAAATGCTGCAAAGAATCCACGTCCGTATTTGAAAAAAACAAGTTAGCATCAGTAACTCAGTAAAAACAAATGGTATAAACAAAACAATAACGTTACTTTAGAGAAGGTAAAAAAGCGTGTGATTGTTGTAAAAACAACTTTTTTCTAACTATAATAGTTTTCGAGATATTTAAGAATTAAATTTTTGACTATTTTTAAAAAATCCCCTGTAGATAAGAAACTATAGAAAATTTGGCAACTGCGTAAACGGAATATGAATAAGGACTAGAAATGGCACATTTTCTCTAATTTAACCGACCTCGTATCTTTTACCATTTCGGAGATAGCAATAGTGGTATCATCTATTTTAGACACCCTGTATATATATATATATATATATATATATATATATATATATATATATATATATATATATATATATATATATATATATATATATATATATATACAACACCCTATCATTTTTGCTTCCGAAAGGGGTCTAATCCCTATCATTTCTGCTACCGCTGCAAACTTGCTGCCGTATATCGGACGCAAGATTAACTTAGGCGTTTTTCTCGAACATGGCTATAAATTTTAAGTCCCACATTGTTGCAATGGCTGGTCCACAGTACCATACCTTACGTAAAGAAATTGTTCTTTGACAGTTTAAAGCATAAACTATTGGCGGGGAATAATAGCGGTACGAAATGGAAGTAAAAATGATCGAAAAATAAATGAAGACGTATAAATTTTAGTTGTAAAAATTTCCGATAGAGGCGCAAAATTATACATGCGTATATTAAAAGTTTTACTGGTCGGTGGATTTTGCTACCAGAAACTTGGCAACGCTAAAGTATGATAAAATTGTATTTAAATATTAGTTCTATAATTATGAAGTGTCCGTGACGCAGTGAACAGCATTTTCGCTAAGTGGTGTGCTTTTTAACCGTCTTCTCAAGAGGAGGTTATCAATTATTCGGCCCGCATGTGAGATTCTTTATATGTTCACGCATAATTCTTCAACGGACTTCTTCAACTTGGTTGAGTTTTTCCGAATGGTCTCGTTTTAAGTTTTTTTTTGCTGAAGTTATGTGTTTTTTTTTCATTAAAAAAAATATACAGCATGTCTTCGAAATGGAAAAAAAATTATTATTGATTTTACGAAAAAAGTGCCTGTTTATAAAAAGTTCCGCATCGTCAGAAAATAGCATTGCTATTCAAAAATTTGATCTAGTACATACAGGGTGGCTCAAAAATAAAAAAGTCCTGATCTACGTGAAGCTAAGAAGACAAAATCGTTATTTCAAGGTAAACTGCCACTGCAAATGTACAATTCAATAATATGTTTTTTCATTAAAAAAATATACAGTATGTCTTCAAAATGGAAAAAATTTTGTTATTGATTTTACGAAAAAAGTGTCTGATTATAAAAAGTTCTGCATCGTAAAAAAACAGCATTGCCATTCAAAAATTTGATACGTACAGGGTGGCTCAAAAATGACAGTCATAATCCACGTGAAGCTAAAAAGACAAAATCGTTATTTAAAGGAAAACTGCCACTACAAATGTACAATTCAATAATGTGTTTTTTTCATTAAAAAAATATACAGCATGTCTTCGAAATGGAAAAAATTATTATTGATTTTACGAAAAAAGTGTCTGTTTATAAAAGGTTCTGCATCGTGAGACAATACCCATTGCCATTCAAAAATTTCATCTAGTACATACAGGGTGGCTCAAAAATAAAAAAGTCCTGATCCACATGAAGCTGAGAAGACAAAATCGTTACTTAAAGGTAAACTGCCACTGCAAATGTACAATTGAATAATATGTTTTTTCATTAAAAAAATATACAGTACGTCTTCAAAATGAAAAAAAATTTATTATTGATTTTACGAACAAAGTGTCTGATTATAAAAAGTTCTGCATCGTAAAAAACAGCATTGCCATTCAAAAATTTGATCTAGTAGGTACGTAGAGGGTGGCTCAAAAATGAAATATTCATAATCCAAGTGAAGCTAAAAAGACAAAATCGTGATTTAAAGGAAAACTGCCACTGCAAATGTGCAATTCAATAATATTTTTTTCATTAAAAAATGTACAGCATGTCTTCAAAATGGAAAAAAAATATTATTTATTTTACGAAAGAAGTGTCTGTTTATAAAAAGTTCTGCATCGTAAAAAAACAGCATTGCGATTCAAAAATTTGATCTAGTATGTACAGGGTGGCTCAAAAATGACAGTCATAATCCACGTGAAGCTAAAAAGACAAAATCATTATTTAAAGGAAAACTGCCACTGCATATGTACAATTCAATAATATGGTTTTTTCTCCTTAAAAAAATATACAGCATGTCTTCGAAATGGAAAAAAAATATTATTGATTTTACGAAAAAAGTGTCTCTTCGTAAAAAATTCTGCATCGTTAGAAAATAGCATTGCTATTCAAAAATTTGATCTCGTATAAACAGGGTGACCCAAAAATAAAAAGTCCTAATCCATGTGAAGCTAAGAAGACAAAGTCGTTATTTAAAGGTAAACTGCCACTGCAAATATACAATTCAATAATATGTTTTTTCATTAAAAAAATATACAGTATGTCTTCAAAATGGAAAAAATTTTGTTATTGATTTTACGAAAAAAGTGTCTGATTATAAAAAGTTCTGCATCGTAAAAAAACAGCATTGCCATTCAAAAATTTGATACGTACAGGGTGGCTCAAAAATGACAGTCATAATCCACGTGAAGCTAAAAAGACAAAATCGTTATTTACAGGAAAACTGCCCCTACAAATGTACAATTCAATAATGTGTTTTTTTTTCATTAAAAAAATATACAGCATGTCTTCGAAATGGAAAAAAATTATTATTGATTTTACGAAAAAAGTGTCTGTTTATAAAAGGTTCTGCATCGTGAGAAAATACCCATTGCCATTCAAAAATTTCATCTAGTACATACAGGGTGGCTCAAAAATAAAAAAGTCCTGATCCACATGAAGCTAAGAAGACAAAATCGTTACTTAAAGGTAAACTGCCACCGCAAATGTACAATTCAATAATATGTTTTTTCATTAAAAAAATATACAGTACGTCTTCAAAATGGAAAAAATTTTATTATTGATTTTACGAAAAAAGTGTCTGATTATAAAAAGTTCTGCATCGTAAAAAACAGCATTGCCATTCAAAAATTTGATCTAGTAGGTACGTACAGGGTGGCTCAAAAATGAAATATTCATAATCCAAGTGAAGCTAAAAAGACAAAATCGTGATTTAAAGGAAAACTGCCACTGCAAATGTACAATTCAATAATATTTTTTTCATTAAAAAATGTACAGCATGTCTTCAAAATGGAAAAAAAATATTTATTTTACGAAAGAAGTGTCTGTTTATAAAAAGTTCTGCATAGTAAAAAAACAGCATTGCGATTCAAAAATTTGATCTAGTATGTACAGGGTGGCTCAAAAATGACAGTCATAATCCACGTGAAGCTAAAAAGACAAAATCATTATTTAAAGGAAAACTGCCACTGCATATATACAATTCAATAATATGTTTTTTTCTCCTTAAAAAAATATACAGCATGTCTTCGAAATGGAAAAAAAATATTATTGATTTTACGAAAAAAGTGTCTCTTTATAAAAAATTCTGCATCGTTAGAAAATAGCATTGCTATTCAAAAATTTGATCTCGTATAAACAGGGTGACCCAAAAATAAAAAGTCCTAATCCATGTGAAGTTAAGAAGACAAAATCGTTATTTAAAGGTAAACTGCCACTGCAAATGTACAATTCAATAATATGTATTTTTCATTCAAAAAATATACAGCATGTCTACGAAAAGGACAAATTTTTATTATTGATTTTACGAAAAAAGTGTCTGATTATAAAAAGTTCTGCATCGTAAAAAAATAGCATTGCCATTCAAAAATTTGATCTAGTACGTACAGGGTGGCTCAACAATGAAATATTCATAATCCAAGTGAAGCTAAAAAGACAAAATCGTGATTTAAAGGAAAACTGCCACTGCAAATGTACAATTCAATAATATTTTTTTTCACTAAAAAATATACAGCATCTCTTCGAAATGGAAAAAATGTGTTATTGATTTTAAGAATAAAGTACCTATCTGTTTATAAAAAGTTCTGCATCGTAAAAAACTAGCATTGCCATTCAAAAATTTGATCTAGTACGTACAGGGTGGCTCAAAAATGAAATAGTCATAATCCAAGTAAAGCTAAAAAGACAAAGCCGTTATTTAAAGGAAAACTGCCACTGCGAATGTACAGGGTGTCCGGATTTCGTTGTATTTGCGGGTTATCTCAGTTATTAGTAGAGATAGAAGGTTGCGGTTTGCACGTCATGGCACTACTTTTTTGTGAAACGAAAAATGCCATAAACAGAATTTTCATAGCTTTCTTTGTTTTCGAGCTACGGGGTAATTTTGAAAATTTTCACTTTTTGAGCACCCCTTGTATCTCGGCTATGCCGCATCATATCAAAATAGTAAAAACTGGCTTTTATGCAGAATGTTACGTAGAATACGATGACGTAGTTAGTTTTTTTCTAAATATTATACTTTTCGAGTAATGGTATAAAGTTGTACTTTTCTAAATGGGACACCCTGTATATATATCGTTACATTCCGCTTATCGAGGGCTTTTTGAAAATATATAATACATGATATTTATTTTTTCATTGGAGCCGTTAAATCACAATTTTAATAAAAATGTCAATATTTATAGTAGGCCATAAAGTAAAACGTATACCTACACATTACAGAGATTGTTCGCATTAATTTCCGTTATTCTGAACACAATATTTTTTATTCTTCCTGAAGCAATTAAAAGAATAACTGGCCGTGCTTGCAAATTTCTGAATTCCATTTCAGTAGCATTACGCAATGCTTCTATCGTTTGATGCCGGGTATGAAATATTTTATTTTCAAAAAAAGTCGAGAACTGACAAATCAGGTGACCTGGGAGGTCATCTTATTGTGCGAATCCAGTGACCAGGAAAGTGATTTTCCAGATAAGTTCTTTCCTGGATTCGCACAATAAAATGGCCTCCCAGGTCACCTGATTTGTCAGTTCTCGACTTTTTTTGTGGGGTTATTTGGAAAATAAAATATTTCATACCCGGCATCAAACGATAGAAGCATTGCGTAATGCTACTGAAATGGAATTCAGAAATTTGCAAGCACTTCCAGTTATTCTTTTAATTGCTTCAAGAAGAATAAAAAATGTGACAATATTGTGTTCAGAGTAACGGAAATTAATGCGAACAATCTCTGTAATGTGTAGGTATACGTTTTACTTCATGGTCTACTATGAAATATTGACATTTTTATTAAAATTGTGATTTAACGGCTCCAATGAAGAAATAAATATCATGTATTATATATTTTCAAAAAGCCCCCGATAAGCGGAATGTAACGATGTATAAATATACAGGGTGTCCCATTTAAAAAAGTACAACTTTATACCATTACTCGAAAAGTATAATGTTTAGAAAAAAACTAACTACGTCATCGTATTCTACGTAACATTCTGCATAAAAGCCAGTTTGTACTATTTTGATATGATGCGGCATAGCCGAGATACAAGGGGTGCTCAAAAAGGGAAAATTTTCAAAATCACCCTGTAGCTCGAAAACAAAGAAAGCTATGAAAATTCTGTTTGTGGCATTTTCCGATTCACAAAAAAGTAGCGCCATGACGTGCAAACCGCAACCCTCTATCTCTACTAATAACTGAGATAACCCGCAAATACAACGAAATCCGGACACCCTGTACAATTCGATATGTTTTTTTTCATTAAAAAATATACAGCATGTCTTCTGCATTGTGAGGAAATAGCATTGCTATTCAAAAATTTGATCTTGTATAAACAGGGTGGCTCAAAAATAAAAAAGTCCTAATCCACGTGAAGCTAAGAAGACAAAATCGTTATTTAAAGGTAAACTGCCACTGTAAATGTACAATTCAATAATATGTTTTCTTCATTAAAAAATATACAACATATCTTCGAAATGGAAAATTTTTTATTATTGATTTAACGAAAAAAGTGTATCTTTATAAAAAGTTCTGCATCGTGAGAAAATAGTATTGCTATTCAAAAATTTGATCTTATACTTACCGGGTGGCTCAAAAATGAAAATGTCATAATCCACGTGAAACGATTTAGCTTTAAAAAATAATAAAGGGGAGGAGGTGAGAGGGGATAAAACCGGAGCGACTGAGAATTTTTTAAAAATGTTGACTAATATGTCATTTTCGGGGGTATTGAGGTCAGAATTTTTTTTTTCTAGCTGGTGTTAAAAATTACCGCAGGGAGGGGGGGGGCGAATAAAAAGGGGCGGCTGGGAATTTGTCCAAAAATGTTAACTAATGGGCCATTTTCGGGATTACTGAGGTCAGAAAATCTGACTTTGTGTAACAGATGCTAAATAAAATTTACGGAGAAGGGAGGGGAGAGGGGATAAAAGGGCGGCTGAGAATTTCTCCAAAAATGTTAGCTTAGTATTTTCAGAGTTATTGAGGTCAGTCTAATTTTGTGTAATGGATGTTAAGAATAACGTGGGGGGTGGGGTGATATTAGGGCGCAACTGGGAACTTCTCCAAAAATGTTAACTAATCTGTCATTTACGGGGATATTTAGGTCAGAAATCTAATTTTGTTGAAACCTATATTTAAAAAATTAACGGCGGGGGGATAAAAAGGAGCGACTGAAAAAAATGTTAACTAATTTGTCATTTTCGGGGTTATTACGGTCAAAAAATGTACTTTGGTCTAACATATTTAAAAATATATAACGAGGGAGAATAAAAACAGGCAACTGATCATTTTTCAAAAAAAGTTATCTGGTATATCATTTTCAAGGTTGTTGAGGTCAGCAAATCTAATTTTGTTTAACGAATGTAAACAAAATTAACGGTGGGGCAGAGGGAATAAAAAGGCGCGGGGTTTGGAATTTCTCCAAAAATGTTAACTAATTTTGGGGGTTACTGAGAACAGAAAATCCAATTTTGTTGAAACTCATTTTTAAAAAATTAACGCCGGGGGGGGGGGTAAAAAGGAGCAACTGGAAAATTATATAAAAATGTTAATGTTGTTTTCGGGGTTATTGGGGTCAAAATATTTAATTTTGTCTAACATTTAAAAAAACTAACGGGGGGGGGGGGGGGGATAAAAACGAGCGAATGGCAATTTCCCCAAAAATGTTAACTAATAAGTATGTCAATTGAGGTCAGAAAATCTAATTTTGTCTAACGAATGTGAAGAAAATGAACGGCACGGAACGGAATATTTCATAAGTTTTTAACGAAGACTTATTAACTATGACAGGAAAAAACCTGTCAAAACATACCTGATCAACTAGAAGATCCTAATTTAAACCATGCAGTACTAAATCTTAAACCTTCTTAGTGTATCTGAGCGTTAATGTTTAAACACGTGTTTTTCTTTTCAGTTTTTAATAAATCAACCCCTAAGGGGGTATTACAATGGTATTTAAAGTTTGTAATGGAGTAAAATTGTTATACCGTGGAAGAAGTTGCGGGCGAAAGCTAGTTATTAAATAAAACAGCGATGCATGCCTGCATATCTTATTTGAATAGGTATACTGCAATTGCTGCAATAGAAAATTACCGTTAAAGTGTCAAAAATCAATGGTGTTGTAAGTGGAGTGTAAAGTAGAAATAGAACAGTTGTACTGTACAGGGTGTAAGTTAGGAACAATGAAATTTTATTTTCTATTAGATACAACAGCCGCGTAAAATTTTCTTTTCTTGTTGGAGCTTTAAAAGTTTTAGTACTTTTAATTTTAAGGCTTTTTTATTACAAAAAAACTATACCATTTTATATTTGTTTCTAAAATATAACAAGTAATCGATTTGGGATATAGTTTGTACTAGCCCATTTTAAAGGTATAATATCAAGAAATAATCGCGCTTTCTTATGGAAATTACCACTTCATTATAACTGGAGGTTATTAATTTTAATTTGACATTTCTACACATCCTAAATTTATCTTTTCTCGGAATATTTTTGCATTTTTAAAAATCATTTCTAATTTTAGTAATTTCAACTTTTTACTTCTCTCGCTAGACAAAAATCACTTCCCGGGATTTTTTCAGATCTTTACGTGTTGAGGTCCCTATATCAGATGGTCTCCCATTTCCGTCGGTTTGTCTGTCCGTCTGTCTGTCGGATTGTCTGTTGGAGCGAACGCTTAAAACTGCTTGACCAAAAAGAAAAGGAAAAATTTTGCATATGGACTACTTTTCAACCTGGCTTGGAACAGGCTGTATTTCCGGTGAAATATATACAGAGCACCTTCAAAATTAGTTTCTATTTTTTGTTGCTCAAACTGTATTTTGTAAATATAGTTGACATGTAAATTGCAAAACTTTTTGAAGCTTAAGTTTAACAAAATGATTAAGTTTTATAGACGTTTTAGATACGTTTCCTGTGTAACATTTTCACCTATTTCGATTGATGCGGCTTTTCGAAAAAATAAAACTTAAAAAGTTATTTAACAAAAACTACATTTTGGAATTTATTTGTTAAATAAAAAAAAATAGCTCGCCAGTTACTGTGGTCGACATTTTACATTATCTTTGTAGTGTATTAAAAAGGTTTATTTCGGTTGGTAAATTTAACTGTACTTAACTGTTATTTAAATCGCTCTTTTCTTTATAAGTTGGCGAGAAAAATTAAAAAGAAACTAACAGTATAAAATTTGGTTGTCTTATCTTAACACTTGCCAATTTAAACCCTTAATTATATAAACCTGAGCACTGAGCAATGAGCAAGACCTTAATTGCCAAATTACACCTGTCTTATCAATAGTGATTCCAGCCAAAAAGCATTAAGAAGAAACTTGCTTGTGTCTGTCGACATTAAACATATCTGTTTTAGTTTTATTAGGTGGATAATTTTTGTTGAACGCCTTGTCATATTTTGAGCTAATCTGGTGACTTAACCCAAATAAAATAAACGAAAGTTATAATAAAAATAGGTTTTTATTATAATTCGCAATCTTATTTCCAGGTTCCAGCAAAACAACTCAAAATAAACTTAAATCATGGAATGAGGTAAGGAGAGTCCATGGCTCAAAACTCCTTTTTATAGCGATCTCATAATATGTAAAGAATGCGGAGAACTCTTGGTAAAAAAGCGCCATTCTGTGATAGCAATGTGTACATGTCAGTGCCATGTCAGTAAATTAAAATAAAAATTGTCAGCCTTGATCTATCACATATATATTAATTATCACTTTTACCAAAAGGAGGGCAAATGTCTGACACCGTTACTGTTATGAATAATTGAAATTTGTCGACGGCTAAGAATTCCTAATTTTACATAAAAATAAACTGAAAATAATATTATATTATATAAGCATGGAAAATACTTACAATATTGTTATTCATATTACTATTGTTATCAATCTTTTTATTCTTCAATAAATTTTACAAATTAAGAAATAAGCAGTAAAAATGTTTATAATATTAATATTATTTAAACTTATATTTTCAACTTGCATTTTAGGTTAAAAAAATAAATTATAATTTAAAAATCTAAAAAAACCGCTTTTATGAGTAGCGCACTAAAAAGTTCAAAATAATTATTTTCCTTTTATAGTTACCTAACAGTAAACCGTAAAGTGTTTTTAGTTTTTTAAACTATACCTAATTTATTTTTAACTTTTTAGTGGGCTACTCATAAAAACGTGTTTTTAGTATTTTAAACTATAATTTATCTTTAACTTTTTAGTGCGCTACTCATAAAAGCGTGTTCTTTTAGTTTTTTAGTGAATTAGTTTTGGAACATACACGAGGTCTCAAAAATAAAATTAATTTTTTTATTACCGGTTTTACAAAAAAAGTACCTATATCTTTATAAAAAGTTCTACATTGTAAAAGAAGCATGGTTATTCAAAAACTTGATGAAGGACAATACAGGGTGGCTCATAAAGCTGAAAGTCCCAATTTTAATTTAAATTTTTAGCCACCCTCTATGCCCTATAAAAATATTTAAACCATGCTCTTTTTTCACAATGTAGAATTTTTTATGAAGATATACTTTTTTTGTAACGGCGATTTTAAAAAATTAATTTTACTTTTGGGACCTCCTGTGTGTTCCAAACATATCATAAAAATAACTCTTGCATGTACATTTGCAGTGGCAGTTTACCTTTAAATAACGATTTTGCCTTTTTAGCTTCACGTGGATTATGACTTTTTCATTTTTGAACCACCCTGTACGTACTGGATGAAATTTCTGAATGGCAATGCTATTTTTTCACGATGCAGAACTTTTTATAAAAATACACTTTTGTCGTAAAATCAATAATACATTTTTTTCCATTTCGAAGACATGCTGTATATTTTTTTAATGAAAAAAACATATTATTAAATTGTACATTTGCAGTGGCAGTGTACCTTTAAATAAAGATTTTGTCTTTTTAGCTTCACGTGGATTATGACTTTTTCATTTTTGAGCCACCCTGTACGTACTGGATCAAATTTCTGAATGGCAATGCTATTTTTTCACGATGCAGAACTTTTTATAAAAATACACAATTTCGTAAAATCAATAATACATTTTTTCCATTTCGAAGACATGCTGTATATTTTTTAATGAAAAAACATATTATTAAATTGTACATTTGCAGTGGCAGTGTAATTTCAAATAAAGATTTTGTCTTTTTAGCTTCACATGGATTATGACTTTTTCATTTTTGAGCCACCCTGTACGTACCTACTGGATCAAATTTCTTAATGGCAATGCTATTTTTTCACGATGCAGAACTTTTTATAAAAATACACTTTTTTCGTAAAATGAATAACAAAAAATTTTCCATTTCGAATACATACTGTATATATCTTTTAATGAAATGTCCCATTACAATGTTATAAGTCAAGCTAATAAAAGCATGTTAATAAAAGATCGATGGTTTTGTAATAGACTCATAGCACCTTGGTTATCTCATCCTGCTCTTGGCGTAAAGATTTACATGTCTTCATCATATTATGAGGAAACAATTAATTATACCTTTAAGTTATAAACAGCCCAGTCCCTCAAGCTGTTTCTGGTGACAGATTAGTCATACCTATCATTGGTTCAAAAGCGCTGTGTAATCTTTCCCACCTTTCGGACTTTTCAAGATTCTGGCAACAGGGCAGTAGTAAAAATGATAGAGAAGTGTCCAAATATTATACGGCTCGGAAGCAAAATGCGTCGACAAATGTACAAAATTATACGCCGGACGCAAATTTGATTATAATATGAAAGGAGTTGAAAATGCTGCATTATAAAATAAAAGGTATATTTTAGTTTTAAGAGATATTTAAAAGAAAAATTAGGAGCAATACAAAAAAAGGAAAAAAATCGATATACACTTGAAATACAAAGCCTAAAGCCTCTATTTCTAGGGGACGCAAAAATGATGGATTATGAAAGGACGCAGAAATGATGAAAGATGTATATATATATATATATATATATATATATATATATATATATATATATATATATATATATATATATATATATATATATATATATATATATATATGTATAATGCATAACTGAACAGGTTGTAACTTGTACGCGCCACCATTATTGTGCTCGACGCGTGTTGTCTCAGTTTGAATTTGACTACATGTGACAGCGGCCTAGCGTGCGTTCATTGTTTACTGTTTATTCATTGTGTGTCACATATACATACCTAGTAATGTCTGCACAAGCTCAAAAGCGAAAGCACAAAACACTGACGATTAAAGAAAAAAGTGATATTTTGGACCGCTTAAATCGTAATGAATCTTTCAGTAGTTTAGCAAGTGAATACGGCGTAGGCGGATCTATAGTTTATGACATTAAAAAGAACCACGAGAAGATTAAAAACTTCGTGTCAACTACTGACTGTGGGTCAGGCAAGAGACAGGCACTTAAGAAAGCTGAACATCCAGAGGTGGAAGAAGCTTTGTACATGTGGTTTCATGATCATAATTTTCCTCAAAAGGCGTTATTGCTTCTTGATAACGCCCCCGGTCATCCGTCTGAAGAAGAACTGACAACAGAGGATAAATGCATCCTTGTGATGTTTCTTCTACCAAACTGCACTGCACTGATTCAACCAATGGATTAGCATATCATTCAGTTTGTCAAGCAAGATTATAAGAAAAACCTGCTTCTGAGAGCCGTATCAAAAGACCAGGAAAAAACGTTAAAAGGATTCAACATGAAAGACTTGGTTTTTGCTCTTTGTCAATCTTGGAATGCATGGCCCCCATCAACTATTACATCGTCATGGAAGCCATTATGGCCCGATATTGTCACCACTCCTAGCAACGATCGACAAATCAGTGTTACTTCGGAAGTAATCGAGCAAGTTGCTGGCGAAACACAGATAAGTTCGGAAGATTTGGAAATCTGGTGCCGTGGAATGGATAAAGAAGAAAATATTTTTCATGAAATATCTTACGAAGAGATTATAAACCAGGTTTCTAGTTGTACAACGATAAATCAAGAAGATGGTGACGACGTAATTGCAACTAGTCTGCAAGTGACAGCACAAGACGCGATCAACGCATTTGGGCTGGGTTTGCAATGCAATGGGCTGAAGAGAATGGTGCATCCTGCAACTTTTACTTTTGAGAAGACTAAGGGGCAAAGCTTTGGTCTCGCGTTTCAACAACGTTAAACAAAAAAAAATGATGAATATTTTCATGCTTTATAAATTGATTGCTTCATATTATCCTTTGTATTTATAGTTGTTGATTATTCGTAGTATCCTGTGAAACACTTACATTTTTAGTACATATGTACAATACATTTGTTTGAACATAATTAATTATTTTCTAACGTAAATAAGTTTAGTTATTATTTTCTGTAAGTTCTATAGCATTGATGATGTTATTTTTATAATAAAATGTAAGCTTTCTATAGTGATGTTTAATTTACTAAATTCCACATACATATTGTATACATATGTAGTATGATTTGTAGTTCAAATATTTAGAATCTTTGATTTGTAATTTGTCGGATTATAAGGTACTCTTTTTCAAAAAATTCCGGACTATAGGGGGTCTTAGGCAATACTCTATAATCCTACAAATTCGATAGTCCGACACAACCCTGCAAAATGTTTGTCGGATTACCGGGGGTCCACTGTATATACAGGGTGTCTAAAATAGGTGATACCACTATTGCTATCTCCGAAATGGTAAAAGATACGAGGTCATTTAAATTAGAGAAAATGTGCCATTTCTAGTCCCTATTCATATTCCGTTTACGGAGTTGCCAAATTCTTTATGGTTTCTTATCTACAGGGGATTTTGTAAAAATAGTCAAAAATTTAATTCTTAAATATCTCGAAAACTATTATAGTTAAAAAAAAGTTGTTTTTACAAAAATCACACGATTTTTTATCTTCTCTAAAGCAACGTTATTGTTTTGTTTATACCATTTGTTTTTACTGAGTTACTGATACTAACTTGTTTTTTTCAAATACGGACCTGGATTTTTTGCTGCATTTTTTGAAAGAATATTTCATACCCATTACAACTGTGTATCACTTGATTATGTTTTTCGACGTTTTGGTGAAGAATAGTATCATCATCAGGATATTCTACCAGTACGGACCTGGCATTTTTCAAGTTAATGCGCCATTTCACGACAGAATCAGTAACTATGGATTAAATTGTTTTAACTGGTAAATTTTAATTATAATCATGATTACTAACCAGGACCCTCAAGTTTGTAAAATTGGTCCAACGCCTGAAAAAAGCATAAGCTTAGTTTTAATTATAACAAATCCTAATAATTAATTCTTAGAGGCGTGATTGGCTTCGTGTGGTCAGTCCAATCGCGTCCATCAACCTGTTCGTCCTCCCGTCCATCTGTTATAATTCAACTCAACGTCAAAAAATAAAGCAGAAAACGGATTTTAGATTCGAATTCCTTATAATCCGAACCCAGTAAATATGACAATGGTTTTACGCTAGAATATAGTTAAACTGTTAAAGGTCTTTAATTTGAGATATTATGATTTGTTTTCAAAGCCAGTAAATAGGAATTCAACTGTACCAGCAGATTGAGTTCCAACAGAAATGAAACCATTAGGTAAAATAGGATTATTTATTATTATCTTTTGAACTGAAAGGTGATTTTTGGATACGAAAATATTAAAAACGTAAATAATGAAGACGTATCATCAAGGGTGCCTTTTACAATATGTAGTAAACTAACCGCTAGCTAGGTGCTGTTAATAAAGGCCGCTAATTATATCTGATCTGAGTCTGCTTTCAATAACTCATTGGCTTAAGTGCAATTTGACAAACTTTAAGGACCAAAGGATTCTGGTTAGTAATCATGAACATAGTTTAAAATTAATCAGTTGAATGATTTAAACCACAGCGATAGGTTGTGAAATTGTGCCTTAACATGGAAAATTCCAGGTGCGTATCGATATCGATAGAAAATCCTGATGATCTTATTCCTGATCAAAACGTCGAAACCCATAATCAAGTGATAAATAGTTGTAAAGGGTATGAAGTATTCTTTCAAAAAATGCAGCAAAAAATCCAGGTCCGTATTTGAAAAAAACAAGTTATTATCAGTAACTCAGTAAAAACAAACGGTATAAACAAAACAAAAACGTTACTTTAGAGAAGGTAAAAAATCGTGTGATTTTTGTAAAAAGAACTTTTTTCTAACTATAGTAGTTTTCGAGATATTTAAGAATTAAATTTTTGACTATTTTTTTAAAATCCCCTGTAGATAAGAAACTATAGAGAATTTGGCTACTCCGTAAACGGAATATGACCAGGGACTAGAAATAGCACATTTTCTCTAATTTAACCGACCTCCCATCTTTTACCATTTCGGAGATAGCAATAGTGGTATCAACTATTTTAGACACCCTGTATAACATATTTAAATTGTAATTAATTTAAATAAACTTTATTATTATTACTATATTATTATTATTATTTATTATTTTTTCCAAACAAATTTTATATCATGTTGTTAAGAATTTTTAAATTTTAAGAGACGAAAATGTGTTAGTAGAAAGTTATTGTCATTTGAATTTTTTAAACCTAAAATATAATTTTAAAAAAATTCAAATGACTATAACTTTCTACTAACACATTTTTGTCTCTTAAAATTTAAAAATTGTCGACAAAATGACGTAAAATTTGTTTAGGAAAATTAATAAACAAAATCGTGTTAATTTTTTTCAAGGGGCCGAGGGCGCAGCAAATTTTCAACTTTTTTTCTCAAATTACAAAATATTTTTTTCTTCACCAAAACATTCCTAATAGGCTCACTATCAAAAACCCTAAACTTCGCATGGGTCCTGTAAGTAGCAACAGAGGTATACAACGTTAAAATTTCAAAAGCCGCCCTTGACTACATCTTTGTAAGGCCTATGTGATACATTCAAAGTGATAGTAAGTCGTAAAACTGCGGTCCCCCAAGATCTTAGCTTTGGTACTGGAACCAGCCAAATTTGAGGGGGTTTATAAAGTACCGACCAAGAAATCTTTATGAAGAAAAAAATACTAAATTGGTGAAAAATATTTGCATTTTGACAGCGTTTCTCGAGTCTGAAAAGAGTATTTGTATCTCCTTATATTATAGAAAAAAGTTTAAATTAACAACTTTCAACCTGTTAAATTTTAATATTTTTCTATTCTTATAACTTGTTTCCGAAACGCTACCCCGCGCCTTAATAAGATATTTTACACCGATGTCGAAGTAAATTAAATACTGTTATAGTTTTTCAAATGCTAATAGTAGTTTGCAAAATATTTAATTTTTTCATTGCTCTCAGGCTTCAGTAAAAAATTTAGCAAGGTATTGAGTAATAATAAGAATAATTGCCATATTATTAAAAATAATTAATAATATATTTTTTATTTGCCCGTTTTAAATGTTATTAAAAGACGAAGGCGTTATATTATTTACTCTTTTGAAACAATTTGCATCATATATTGGGTAGGCTATGGACAAACAATTAAAATAAATAATCGGATTTTTTCCTACATTTTTAAAAATACTTTTGTTTCTTTACTAACAACTTTACGTAAGATGTGGCATGGTAGTCTTAGACAAAGTACCAACGTTAGTCAGGAATTGTCACGAGAAATCAATAGTAAACATTTCTGTTGCATACTTTTTTGGACATACTGTAGAAGTGAAAGCAATTATTTGGGAGAAGTGCTGCCGACATGTAATTTTTTCCACAAATTTCAATTTTTTTTCATAAGAATATTTTTACTATGCCCCTTATAAACACCCTCAAAGGTGTGTGTCCATATGGCAAAATTAAGATCTTACGGTAGCGAAATATTACTACACACCATTGCCAAATATTTTTTATTTGCCCGTTTTAAATGCTATTAAAAGGCGAAGGTGTTATATTATTTGCTCTTTTGAAACAATTTGCATCATATATTGGGTAGGGTATGGACAAACAATTAAAATAAATAATCGGATTTTTTTCTACATTTTACAATAGTAAACATTTCTGTTGCATACTTTTTTGGACATACTGTACAAGTAAAAACAATTATTTGGGAGAAGTGCAGTCGACATGTAATTTTTTCCACAAATTTCATTTTTTTTTTCATAAGAATATTTTTACTATGCCCCTTGTAAACACCCTCAAAGGTGTGTGTTCATATGCCAAAATTAAGATCTTACGGTAGCGAAATATTACTACACACCATTGTCAAAAATTTATAGAAGTCCACACATGGGGATCCCTAAAATAATAAATATATGCTTTAGGTAAATTATTGCCATAATATGTTTTTTACAATAATGTTTAATATATTATATTTTGTTTTATTTTGTCTGTGTCGCTTCGGCGTTCTTCTTTCTGCGGCTCACTCTCTGCTTAGCAAACGCAAACCACTCATGAATTGTTTTTTCAACATCAGTGATTCTGGTTTGTGTTCAAGTATGCTGAGAGACAATGATATCTGCAAGGAAAGAAAGTATGTAACCTTTTATTTATCTTTTTTTCTGCACGATAAGAAAGAAAAAAAAACTTTTTATAAATTATTTTATTGACATTTAAAATGCCAAGCAATTTGTCAAAATTATCTATTCCTATGACCTACTTATTTTCGATTTGTCCATCGCACTCAGCCAAAAGAATAAATATTTTTCTTATGCATATGTATGTGTATCAGAAAAATACCAGACAGCTGATAGAGGACAAATTCAATCATCAATGTTCGCGCTCCTATTTTCTAAAAAAGGTTTATGTAAATAAGTAGGGTAATGTTCTCATTATTTATCAGAAATATTATTATTAAATTCTCAAACAACTCATGGTCTGTTAAAAATGTTATTTCTATAAAGCAACTTACTTATAGGGCTAATTAGTTCTAAAAATGTGTATAAATATCTCTTACAGTGTCCAGTAACTATAAGTTTGTGAGATACAAACTGATAAGTTTTTAAATTTTCTTTTGGTTTATTTAAACAGAGATATTTTTCTAAATAATTAGTAAGTGGTGCAAAATTTAAAAAAAAACTAATTTCTAAATTAGTATAAGTTAAAAGTCTAAATTATTTTATAGGAACTGTTGAAATAGTTAAGCTTATCAAATCTGAATTACTTATCATGAATTAAAAAAAAACTGTAAAAGATGATTTATGTAATCATGAAGAAACTGCTAATAATACAAAAGAAAAATAAAATTATTTCAGTTCACCCATTTCACAGCCAGCAAATCCTTCAATAATTTGACATTAGCATTGTTTTATTATGTTATTTGTAGTAAGCAAACTATTAGTACATTAACAATTCTATTTGTATATTATGACAATGACAATTCTTTTTGATTACAACTGGTAGTAGCCATAAACATAATAGTAACATAAATTTAATAATATAACATCTTCTCTTTTTTGCAAAAACGAAGTCTTTGAGTAATATTATACAACGTAACAAAAATCAATTATATAATATTTCCTTTTTTATACAACAAAGTCTTTGAATTTGTCTGGCAGTCTTATTTTTCTTTGACACCTGCTTGTGGATGGTTGTGGTTTATTTGTTTTGTTTGCAAATTGATCCTGTTCTCGCTATTCCACTTTGCGGCCGGATTCTACTTCATGTTTTGATTTGTTGTTAACCTTTTCAGTCAGTTGATCTTCCTGTATGTCTTGTTCGTTATCATTATCAAACTTGTGTGTTTCTCTATCTGTGTCACTGTTTGGGAATCTATTCATTTTTCATTTCGTTTGTTTTGGGTAGTTTGAATTAACGCTTAATGTGACAAACTAATGTATTTCTTTAAGTTACATTAATATTTAATCTTTCCGATTGCCATCGAGAATTATCATATATGTTTTTACTTTTTTATTTTGTTTACGCACAAGTCGCCCTACGACCTGTATGCAGGCCGCCGCGCCGGCCCTACGACAAAGTAGTACTGTAGCAGCGTTCGGACCGGATATATCTCGACAGTAGTTTCGTCCCGATCCTGCGGCGTCTCTGAAATTAATATGGCTTCAAAACTTTAATTCACAATTCAGTTAACAAAGGGTGGTGTAGTGAAACAGGGCTAATGTAAAGTGCAACAGGGTTAATGGAATAGCCTAATTCTGTGGATTATCCAGTTAAACTGCGAGGGTACCCTCTGGACCGCATGGACTTCGTCATGGTGCTACGTTTAACAGGTAAGCGATTTGTGCGGCGCGAAAAATAGAATTACATTTATTTGGCTAATCAACCGTTTATTTTCTTTTCTAAATTTAATACAGTCCACTAAGTTTCATAGTTTCCGCTTCATTTTTTGGTCCTTCGAGCCGGATGAAGAACGGTTTTAAATTTATTCAATTTTTTACTGCATTACTTTGTCACTAGCCATTTAGGTTTTTTCAGGCATTTCGATTTAGCTGTGTCAGCAAATATTTAACTACCGTACGCACTACACTGTCCTTACTTTGTCCTTACAAGTCTCGAGAAAACATACAATTTTTTGTCGAAAGTAAAACTTATTAATTTATTTTTATGGTATAAGCAACTAAATATTTAAAATAGTTGGAGTTTTTGCAGCATTAGCATTGTTTAGTGCATATTTTGCGAATTTTATTAATAACCGTTATTCCTCAACATTGCACTGTTCAATCTTTTGTATGTATTTTTCTTATAAAAAAAAAATCTTGATTCTATATCAAAACATTTTACGATTTATTTAAATTTTACTGTATTCCAAAATGTCGGATAAATTAACAAAGGCCAATTTAACACGTACTACAGCCTATAAGCGCTTAATACTCATTGCATCACTAACACTTTGTCTGTCCCTCAACATACGATTTTATTGTCCACATGTGAGCTGGATATCCAGGATACTTGGGGTAATTTTCAAAAGATTCGTATACTCCTGGATACTGGTTCAATGGCAAACTTTGTGTCTGAATCGTGTGTTAGGCGGTTAGGCCTTTGTCGCATTAGATTTTCGATTCCCGTTGAGGGCTTAAATGGAATGTCAACTTCTGCCAATAGTGGCATGGTTCATTGCGTTATTAAACCGTGTCACCAGCCAGAACCTACTTTCTCCTTTGAGGCTATTATCATCCCTAAGGTTTGTTCTAACCAACCTAAAATTCACATCAATATTTCGGAAATGGAGCACATTCGTCACTTAACGCTTGCAGATAACCGGTTTCATACACCAGGTCCAATAGACATGCTTATTGGTGCAGAGTTGGCACCTTTATTTTTAAAGTCAGGTCGTATTTTTGGAAACTCTAATCAACCCGTAGCATTGGAAACTATTTTTGGCTATATTTTGCAGGGTAAGACAAGCTGTTCGTCTTCTTTAAGTGAGTCAGATACTCTTTTAAATTGTCAGGCTATCTTGGATGTAAACCTTGATTTTCAGTTACGTAAGTTTTGGGAGATTGAACAAATTACCAAAACCCTTGATATGTCCCCCGAAGATAGAAAATGCGAGGAAATATACCAAACTTTAACCCGTCGAGAACCTTCTGGACGATTTTCGGTACCTCTGCCATTTCGTCAGTCCAAACCTAACTTTGTTGATACTTACTCTCAAGCGTATCGGCGCTTCCGCCTACTTGAGAGTCGTTTTCTGAAAAACTCCGATTTGTATAGCCACTATACAGAATTTATGCAAGACTACCTTGACTGTGTGCATATGTCTTTAGTGCCACAGAATGATCATAGATGCTCTTCTGCGTATTACGTAGCACATCATGCTGTCTTTAAGGAACAAAATTCTGGTTCTAAAATCAGAGTGGTTTTTGACGCTAATCTACGTGATATACAGGGTGTCTCTCTTAATGACACACTTCTCGTTGGTCCAAAGCTCCAAAGAGATATTTCTACCATGCTTTTAAATTTCCGCTTTTATTCCCATGTTTTTGTCTGCGACATAAAAGAGATGTACAAATTAATGTGCATCCTGACTTTTGGAATTATCAACGCATTTTGTGGCGTTTCACACCTGATGAACCTCTTCAGGAATACTTTCTTCGTACTGTCACTTATGGAGTCTCGTCTTCACCATACTTGGCACTACGCACCTTGCAGGAACTTGCTAACCAGGAGGAGGCTTCCTTCCCCCGAGTTGCTCAAGTTATTCGTCGCCAGTTTTATATCGATGATGGGTTGGTTGGAAGTCACGAGTTGGAATCTGCCTTGTCACTTCAATCCGAGCTTATTGAGGTTATGAGGAGGGGAGGCTTTAAGTTGGGAAAATGGGCAAGCAACCATCCCGGTCTCCTATCACAGATTTCTCCTTCTGATATTCAAGAATCTTGTAGTTTTGATAGAGACGAGCCTTCGTTTGTTAAAGTACTCGGACTAAAGTGGAATCCTAACTCTGATGTATTCTCCTATTCTTATGTTTTCAGAGAAAGGTCCTGTACTAAGCGAAGTATTCTGTCCGAGATTAGCAGAATTTTCGATCCTCTAGGTTTTATCTCTCCTTGCCTTTTGCTTGCAAAACGTCTTTTGCAACGTCTATGGGAATCCAAGGTTTCTTGGGATGAATCTCCTTCTGATAATATTCTTGAAATCTGGACTCAATTCAAGGCCGAAATGCCAAACCTTGCCGACATAAAAATACCTCGTCATGTAGGCTCTAATTCGGTCTCGCGCATTGAACTACATGGATTCTGCCATGGATCTATTATAATATGGATTCGATATCCGTATACTGTGAGCGTATCGAACGTGAAGCCTTATATAATATAAATATTTTGTTGTTTGTTATTCTCTTGCGAGAGCAGTTTACGAACTACGAACATAGACAAGACTACGAATTACTACGTAATTGAATCAAGAATTGTAGTAGAAAGAGATAAAATAGCATTGGAGTGTTGGAGCTCAGAAGTGTTGTTGTCTGCTGGGTGCTTAGGAAAACCGTCTGGGAACGCTCGGTTACACGTACGTCTTTGTCTAATGAACTAGAAAAGAAAAAGTGCGACGTATAGATTTATATAGATTTATAAATGACTCAGAGCGACTTTAAATAATCGCCTTTAGAAATAACCTAACATAACATAACCTATAAATAATAAAACCTTTTTAACTTAAATTTATTACTATTTAGCAGAAAAATAAAATATTTTGGGGCTTTTATTACTTTTAGTAAATCTTGTGATGCTTCTAACGTATTTTTGTACAAAAATACAAGGTAAAATAAGATGTGGCCAATGTTTACAAATTGTGTTTACAGTGTCGTTTAGAATGGTTTGTTTTGGCTTCAAAGAATGTGAACTCATCCCGTATCCAGTCCTAATAAATCCATGGATTCTGCGATGCTTCGCAGGTTGGATACGCTAGCGTTATTTACTTTCGTTTGGAAGATACCTTTAATAATATCAAAACTTTCCTTATATGTGCTAAATGTCGAGTTGCACCATTAAAAACTATATCTATTGCTCGACTCAAACTGTTGGCAGCCGTTTTACTAGCGGACTTAGTAGCATTCGTCAAGGACAGTTATGCTCACCTGGTTATTTTTGACGCCATTCATACTTGGTCCGATTCCATGGTAACCCTGGCTTGGTTGTCTTCTTCTCCGCATAAATGGAAAATCTTTATTGCAAATCGCGTAAGTCATATCCAAGACTCTCTACCTGTGTCCTTTTGGCGCTACGTTCCTTCCGCGCAAAATCCAGCGGATTGTGCCAGTCGCGGTCAAACTCCACAGCAACTTGTGAACACCGCAATTTGGTGGTCAGGTCCGGAATTTTTATCCAAGCCTGGAAGGCTCTGGCCGACACAGCCTGAACTACTCCATGGTAGTTCTGAGGTGCTGGAAGAGGAACAACGAACAGTGCTGAATATTTCAGTCCCTCCGAATCATTTTATTTTTTCTGCATTGGATCGATTTTCTTCGTTACCTAAAATTAAGCGAATTGTCTCTTACATTCTTCGGTTTCTCTTTAATCTACGGTCTCGGATAAAGCTTCGATGTCCTTTAACCCTTTCTGAGCTGGAACGTGCACTTCGAGTTACCCTAAAATATGTTCAAAGAGATGTGTTTTCTGATATCGTCAGTAAGATTGAGCAAAATTCGTTATTACCGAAGCCTTTTCGAAAAATCGCTCCATTTATTGACTCCGAAGGTTTGCTTCGAGTAGGTGGTCGGTTAAGACAGTCTCAATTTCCGTATGATGTTAAACATCCTATCTTGTTACCGAAGTCGCACAGGATAACTGAATTGATTATCGAGTGGACTCACCACACCAATTCTCATCCTGGTCTTAAAACACTGCATTATTTGTTACTGCAACAATTTTGGATCTTGTCCCCTAGAAGTGCTATTTATAAATGCCTTTCTAGGTGCGTCCGCTGTTTTCGGTGCAAGCCAAAGTCATACAATCCTTACATGGCAGATTTGCCAACCTTTCGACTTTCCCAATTGAGGGCTTTTTCTTCTGTGTGCATTGATTTTGCCGGACCTTTCCTCCTTGTAATAAGTAAACACAGAGGTGCTAAGACCCTCAAGGACTATGTTTGTATATTTGTTTGTACTGCTACCAAGGCGATTCATTTGGAAGCTGCTTCCGATCTCAGTTCTGAAGCCTTTCTAGCGGCTTTTCGACGTTTTGTTGCCCGACGAGGCAAATGTGTCACTATAACTAGTGACCAAGGTACAAACTTTAAGGGTGCCAGCAATATACTTATGGAGCTAGCCCAGAGTGCCGCTGAGCAACTGTCAATTTCTTGGAAGTTTAACGCCCCAGGCTCTCCACATTTTAATGGATTAGCCGAGGCGGGAGTAAAGTCCTTCAAAGGTCATTTTTATCGGGTTTTAGGAACTCAAGTAATGTCTTATGAAGAGTTCTATACTCTATTAACCCAAATAGAGGCTTTATTAAACTCGCGTCCTTTATGTCCAGTAAGTGCTGATCCCAACGACTTACAACCCCCTACGCCCGGACATTTCCTTATCTTGGAGCCATTAAACAGCTCGATTCCCGATCCTGATTTAAGCCTTATAAATCTAAATCGGCTTAATCGTTGGCAATTAATCCAGCGCCTCCAGCGTGATTTCTGGAAGCGATGGTCGCAGGAATACATCCATTCCCTCCAAGAGAGATATAAATGGACTGAACCATCGCCTCCTGTTACGAAAGGTGCTCTTGTTCTTATTAAAAATGAACAAAACCCACCCCTTCGGTGGGTATTGGGAAGAGTCATTAAGTTGCATCCGGGGCAGGATGGTGTAGTTCGCGTGGTCTCGCTGAAAACAGCTCATGGCGTTCTGCAACGACCTGTAGTCAAAATTTGTCCTCTTCCATGCTCTTAGTTTTAATTTAAATCATATGATTAATTTTCTTTATGTATTTTTTTGTTATTTACTTAGTGTAAAAACATTCGTTTTGGTGGGGTGAATGTTTGGGAATCTATTCATTTTTCATTTAGTTTTTTTTGGGTAGTTTGAATTAACGCTTAATGTGACAAACTAATGTATTTCTTTAAGTTACATTAATATTTAATCTTTCCGATTGCCATCGAGAATTATCATATATGTTTTTACTTTTTTATTTTGTTTACGCACAAGTCGCCCTACGACCTGTATGCAGGCCGCCGCGCCGGCCCTACGACAAAGTAGTACTGTAGCAGCGTTCGGACCGGATATATCTCGACAGTAGTTTCGTCCCGATCCTGCGGCGTCTCCGAAATTAATATGGCTTCAAAACTTTAATTCACAATTCAGTTAACAAAGGGTGGTGTAGTGAAACAGGGCTAATGTAAAGTGCAACAGGGTTAATGGAATAGCCTAATTCTGTGGATTATCCAGTTAAACTGCGAGGGTACCCTCTGGACCGCATGGACTTCGTCATGGTGCTACGTTTAACAGGTAAGCGATTTGTGCGGCGCGAAAAATAGAATTACATTTGGCTAATCAACCGTTTATTTTCTTTTCTAAATTTAATACAGTCCACTAAGTTTAATAGTTTCCGCTTCAGTCACTATCAATATATATGTAGTCAAATGTATTGGCTTGTTCTTTAATATTTTCTTTTTCTGGACTTGTTATTTGAGTGTTATACAGTTTGATGTGTATTCTACTTTTCCTGTACTCCATGTCGTTACATTTATTTTTTACGATATCTGATCTAGTATCATATTTTTTTACTATTGTTCCGGGTATCCATTTATCAGACGTTGCATTCTTCTTGAAATAAATAAAATCGCCTTCTTTTAATTCTTGAATTCATGTGCTTTTTCTATCATAATATTCTTTTGAAATGTTTCTTCTTTCTGATATTTTCTCATGGACATATTTTATTACATTTGGTTCATATAAATATGGTATCATAGGTATATCACTCCGTGTTCTTCTTGAAAATAGACTCTGTGTATGGCTTGATTCTATTTTATTTGGTGTGTTTCTCCAAATTAGAAGTTTCCTATAAAAATCTGTTCCGTCTTCTTCAGATTTTTTTATTAACTGTTTTGCAATCTTTACAGAAGCCTCGGCTTTATCATTTCCTTGTGGATGGTGGGGACTTGAAGTTTTGTGTATGAAAATCCATTCTTTAGCGAATTTCGTAAATTTTTTATTTTGAAAATTTGTTCCATTGTCAGTCACACATATTTTTGGTACACCATGTCTAGCAAAATTCTTTCTGCATATATCAATTATTGATTTTGCAGTTAAGTCTTTAATTCTGTCTATTTCAAAAAATCTGAATATTGATCAACTGTTATTAAATATTTTGCCCTGGTATTTCTTTTATCTATTTCCATGACATCCATATTTATTACTTCAAATGAGAGTCTAGGTACAGTATGTGATATCATTTCAGGATTTTGTTGATTATTTGAATATTTCATACATGTATGACAGTTTCATATTGTTTCTTTAATATCATTTGTAATATTCGGCCAAAAGACTGAATCTCATGATAGTTTAATTGTGGCTTCTATACCTTGATGACTTGAATGTAGTTTTCTTAAAATATTTTTTCTTAGTTCAAATGGTACCAAAATTCTATTTTGTTTTAGTATTATGGCTTCAAATATAGTTAATTCGTCTCTATACTTCCAGTATCTATGTAAGTTTTGTTTCATAGTCTGTTTATTTTCTAGCCACCCTTTAATAATAACTTCCTTGAGATCTTGCATCTCATAGTCCCTTTCAGTTTCATGTTGTAGTTCTATAATAGTCTTATCAGAAATTTTTAAATATTCTAACGGATTAATATCTGATATTTCTTTAATATTTTCAAACGAGTATATTTCATAGGCTGTGTCTTCTTTGGTTAATCTTGATAATGTATCTGCAATATACATTTCTTTTCTTTTCTTGTATTTTAGTTTAATATTATATCTTTGTAGAGTTATTAACATTTTCTATATTCTTCTAGGAGCATTGCATAATGTTTTTTTAAATATTGTTAACAAAGGCTAATGGTCTGTCTCTGATTACTTCAGTCATTCCTACTATATATTGATCAAACTTATTACAAGCGAACAATATTGCTAGTGTTTCTTTTTCTATCTGAGCATAATTTATTTCGGTTTTCGTTAGTACTCTTGATCCATAATATACTGGTAGTCCTTCTTGCATTAACGTGCATCCTATGGCAAAAGAAGATGCATCTGTTTTTATAGTGACTTGTTTTGATGAGTCAAAATATTTGAGAACATTTTCCTTGCTAATATCTTGCTTCAATTTTTTAAATTCTTCTTCGTGGATTTTGTTCCACTCGAACTTTTCACTATTTGACAATTTTCTTAAACTTTGAACTTTCTTCGAAAACTCTGGCAAAAATTTGCTTAAATATGATACCATTCCTAGCAAACGTTTTAATTCGTCAAGATTAGTTGGTGCTGCTAACTTCTTTATCGCTTCAACTTTGGATGGATCTGGTTTTACCCCGTTTTCTGTTAGTAAGTGTCCGAAATATTTAACTTCACTTTTACATAGTTTGGTTTTGTCTTTATGTAGTTTCATGTTTACATTTCTCAGTTTTTTTAGCAATTCTTCTAAATTTCTATTGTGGTCTGTTAATGCTTCTTCTTTTGTTTTCCCTTTTCCAAATAGTATAATATCGTCGGCCATATCTTCTACTCCTTTGAGCCCTTGAAGTACTTCATGTTGTCTTTTCTGGTATATTTCCATAGCTGGTTTTATTCCAAATGATAACCTAAGCCATCTGTATCTACCGAATGGAGTCCAAAAAGTTGTCAATTTACTGCTATTTTCGCCTAAAACTAACTGCCAAAATCCATTTTTGCAGTCAAATGTAGAGAATACTTTTGCGTCTTGAAGTTCTGGTAAAATTTCTTTTGGCATTTGGCATTTAATATCTTTTAAAGGTTTATTCAATTCTAATGGATCTATGCATACTCTTAGTTTGTTATTCCTTTTTACTAATGCAATATTACTTGTCCGTTCTGTGTGTTCTTCTACTTTCGAAATAATTTTATTATTTTCCATTTCCTCTAGTTTTTGTTTCAGTTCATCTCTTAATTTTATTGGAATTCTTCTTGGTGTCTGAATTTTTGGTGTAAATTTTTTGTCAATCTCTAATGTAATTTTGCCTTCCAGTTTTCCAATTCCAGAAAATACATCTTCATATTTCTTTAGAATCTCTTTACTTTTCTGATGTAATCTTATTTCTTGTTGAGATTTGTTTACATATGTGCTAATTTCTTGACAAATCTGAATAAGTCCTAGCTCACGACATGTCTTTTCAGATAAAAGCGGAATGTGTGGATTTGATACTACTTGAAACTCTTAGTGTTTTTATTTTTCCATTATGTAGACATTGAACGTTGACTTTTCCTATTGGTTTTACTATAAAGCCACCAAAACACTTAAGTTTTGTATTAGTTTGTAATAATTTCGGGCTGTTCATGTTTAAAATCCCAATTACATTACATGATGCACCAGTATCCATTTGACATTCTACTAACTTAATATCATTATTTTCTTTATCTGTTATAAAATAGATATCACATTTTAAAATATTTTCTCCAATTTTCAAAATTTCATCGACTTCACTGTCGCTTGTGTCATATATTTCCTTCAACTCATGTCGTGTTTTTTTTTTCTGCACATTCTTTCAAAACGGTTTCTATTATTACATTTTCTGCATATCTGACCTAATGCTGGACATTTCCCTTTGCTAAACCCATGTGAGTATCCACAAAAGTTGCACTTCGTTTTTTCATAATATGTTCTTGATCTATTTCCTATTTCTTTTCTGTTTTCATAACTTGATTTGTTGTTTCTTAGATATGATTGACTTTCACCTCTTATTTTCTTAACTTGAGCCTCCTCTTTATTTAGATTATTTAAGTCTCTCAGTTGCTTTTCAGTTAATTCTGCAGCTCTGCATAAGTTGATTGCTTTTTCTAAAGTAACATCTTTTTCTTTTTTAGTCTATGTCTTAACTTTATATCTTTAATTGAAACAATTATTCTGTCTAGTAATAACTCATTTTGCATATCACCATATTGACAGTTTTTAATCAAACCTCTTAATCTGGTGATATATTTATCGATACTTTCATTTACCTCTTGTATTGTAGTGTTAAAAATAGCTCTTTCATATTTTTTATTTACTTGAGGTGTTAAATTTCTTTCAATGGCTTTTAATAATGTCTCACAGTTTTTCTTTTCATCATTTTGAATTGGAAAATTTTGGTATAATCTAAAACAGTCTTCTCCAATAGCTATTAGGAGTACAGCAATCTTTTCTTCTTCACACTGTCTGTGTAATCCACTTGCTATTAAGTAGTTGTTCCACATTTGTTTAAAATGTTCAACATTTTTTACTAAATCCCCGTTTTTTACATCGATTCCTCGTGGCAGTGGAACATTATTTGTGGTAACAATGGTATTTTTTGTTTGTTCTAGTTTTAAGGTCGTAATCATCTGCTCCATCTCTTTTAATTTTATTCTGAACTCTTCTTCCATTGTTTCTGCGTTCTTCTGTCTTCTAACACTGCTTTAATTAGTGGTCCCTCTCGCCTGACACCATGTTTTATTATGTTATTTGTAGTAAGCAAACTATTAGTACATTAACAATTCTATTTCTATATTATGACAATGACAATTCTTTTTGATTACAACTGGTAGTAGTAATATACAGTATAACATAAATTTAATAATATAACAAGAATCATCAAAATAATACATGCCTTTTCTCAGAAACGTTACTGGTAAATTTTGAGATGAAACTGCTCCAAATTTAAGCCTTCTGAGACACCCCAGGAGACAAAGTCTCAGGCAAAAAATATTCCGAACACAGAGTGCTCCTGTCTAATATCCGTTTTTGGGTTCCTTTTAATGGCTAAAAGCCACTGCCTCTTCTTGTAAGGACTTCGTGGTAGTCTGTACATAAAAGAAAAGTACTACTACAGTATACAACATTTAATTCTTACATTCCTACAGTCAGATACCCAACATTAAATTAAGTTTAAGGAAAAGAGAATAATGGTAACAAATTATTTACATCTATAAAATAAACTTTATTTGATGTTAGCTCTATACTCAGATGAAATATTTCTGAAGTTTTATACATTTTATCTCAAGAATATTGATATCGACAACATAACCTACATTCACTGAAAAAATCGTTTGGACTTTTTTTCACACAAAATTGTAGCAAAGTCTTTGTAGAGCAATTTACTCTAATTGGATTATTAGTTACAAAGTTTTTATACATTTTCATACAATTGTAACAAATTGCTACAAATTGATCTTGGGCGTTTTTGAGAACAAATTGTTGGAAAAAGGTACACAATTGTAGTGAAATGTCCCACAATGTTTTTTCAGTGTTGACTAAAGAAGATCTAATATGTAGGTAATATATACTACTTTATATAAGCAATCATTCAACCATGTTAATAGGTGAAAAGGAGATATTAAGTTCATTTTTTACATGTTTAATTCTTAATTTTAAGCAATATACCTGTGAATATCCCAGCATCTACATAATGTAATTAACGAGTGTTTTACTCACCGGTGAAATGTAACATTTTCTCCCCTATTTTTGTCCCTCTTGAAAGAAGTATGCACTATGCACTTGGGTATTGTTGTATAATTAATGTTTTTACATACGTTAATGTTTTTTAATCACACAAAAACCACAAAATTTTCTAAAAATCACAAGAACGACACGAACAAAACAAAAAAGTCCGCTATACTGCTCGCTGCCTAGTCAGTGTTGCCAAAATTTTATTCAGCATTATCAATTTAATGTTATGTTCATTTGATGATGATTGATGACACCACGTAAAGTTTTTCACATATAAATCGGTTTTAAAATTTATATAACATAGAGGTATATGGAAAAACTGGCTCTTCCTGAATTGTAAGAATAATCTAACATAGATAACCTTAGAACTACTTCATTCATTTATGTTGAATTGATATCAACGTAATATACAAAAAGTTATATAAAAATTATAGCTCAGTTTTATATCAGAGCGATATCACAGTGTGTTTACTGGGTTGAATGTCTGTATGCCAAGAATGTTTGGAAAAATATGCCATTAAGTAAAAACTCGCTTTTATTTTGTCTTTTTCTGGTCGCATAAGGTTATGGCAACTGGCTACTCAAAAATAATGGGTACTTGTCTATTAAACATAGTTAGGGTTGCCATCCGTCCCGATATATCGGGACTGTCCCGAGCTCATGTCCCGGCGTATTGAAAAAGGTATCAAAAGTCCCGATCGACGTTATCAAGGTTTTTAAATTAAATTTTAAAAGGTACACGCACCAACAAATGTGATTTTGAAAGGTTTGTAAAAATAAAGTTTTTGCGTATAACTCACCACAACAGCGTGGTGCAGTAGACCTCTGGGGGCTAAAATAATCTCAATTACCAAGGTAAATTACAAACATGGATCATGGGGCTGTGGTAAACAATTGCTGTAAGTAGTAGCTTTTATATATTTTAAGAAAAAAAAATTAAACATTTCAAAATATGCAAACACTACTTATATTGAAAAGGTGCATATGTACTTACCGTTCAAGATCCTTGGGGAACGTAAACGTACGTTTTTTTGTCTTTCTTGAGTACTGCATCCGCGAAAGGCACAACAATTTCCAGGCATATTTCTGCACGACACAAGATAGCAAAATAAAAACTTTAATAACACAGAAAACAGCACTGTCAACATAAGCTAGACATGGACTCCCGGACTACCCAATCCGGTCGAAGCCTTGACAGTAATCTGGTATTACCCCCACTACTTTTTTTCTGGCGGGAACCCGATTGTCACTACTTGTTGATCGGTCTTCTCGGGTCGCAACCACTCAAGAAGCGATGCAAGCGACCATACGAGGGGACCAGTCACTCGCCGCAGTCAGCAGCCTCTACTGAGTGTCTGTGCCGGACTGGTTGGAGTGGTTGGACGAGTTTTCCGTGAGTCAAACGTGTGCCTTCACAGTGGCTTTTAATGCAAGGAACAAAATAGTGCGAGAACTGGCAAAGAGTGAGAGTATTGTTGCGAACTACGAGAGACAGATAAAAGAACTGCAGATGAAATTAGATGAGAGAGAAAAGACTAGAGAAGTGTGTGTGAAAAGGCTAAACCTATTGAATAATTTTACATATAAGAAGTAGTGTTAGAGTTTTATTGTATAGATAGAGTTAAGTTATTTTTGTAATAGTAATGATATAAGTAAAAGGAAAAGATGTTAAGAAATTTTAAGGGCAGTTTCTACATCTAAAAATATGAAAATAAGTTTATATAAACATGGATCCTCAAACGCTTCTTTTCGAGATACAGGGTGTTTAATATTTTCACACCTCAAGTATTCCAAAGTGTTAGGAGAAATATGCGAAGACGATATAGAGCACGTATTGAAGCACGGAGAAGCCATTTCCAGCATCTACTATTATAAACTTAAATCGAGTTTCCTGAGCAAAATATATGTAAAAAACAGTATATTGTTTTATTAGTAAGTAAACGCGATACTTTTATGACTAATCTGAAGGTTTGCCGGACGAACGAAGTGAGTCCGGAAATTACAGAAGAGTCATAAGAAGTGGCTTTTACTACCAATAAAACATACTATTTTTTCTTCAAACGTCGTTTAAATATAGAAAAATAACGAAATACACTAGCGTTGCTATGGATTTATTATTGTATTGTTTGATACCGACACGTCGTTCGATTTGACAAGTGTCATGTATGTTATTGCGAGTAACTTTCTTTAATTGTTACTCTGTTAAAAATACCATTTTTTAAAACCACTCCTACTCCAAATTAAAATGTTAAACTCAGAATTTATTTTATTTATTTAGAATGGATTCGAATGAAAAAGCTCAAGGAACACTTTTCACGCAGAATTAATTGAGCTTAAGAAAATGGTATCAATTTTGCAAAAAAAAAACAGTGGCGTGCCATTTTTTTCGCTAAAAATAAAGACTTACCAGCACGCACGCCACTGATGCAAGTACATTAGAAAATAAATTTTTACACGTAAACGTACCCTTTGACTACATACTGGCGTGTAACAAAATTTATCTCAATATCTTAACGCATTTTCGAGAAATTAAAAAGAAACATTTAAAAAAGAAAATATTAAACACCCTGTATCTCGAAAAAGAAGCGTTTGAAGATCCGTGTTTATATAAACTTATTTTCATATTTTTAGACATAGAATCTGCCCTTAAAATTTCTTAACATCTTTTTGTAACACCCAGTATATACAATATACAGTGTGTCTACTTACGTTGGAATCATATGGAAAACTTTTTATTATTCGTTTTACGAAAAAAAGTTATTCTTCATAAAAAGTTCTGCATGGTCTAAAACCTAAAATGAAGTAATCAGACATCATTTTTGTGCAGTCATATACGAGGTTTGTCAAAAAATGTGAATTTTGCTCAAGAGTAGTACCTTTATTTTTGACAATATGGAAAATTGTTATAAAAAAAAGTTGATCAGAATTGAAAACTACATTTGAATATGCAATCATATCCATCTTCCATGAAAAATCAGGATTTGTCATTTTTTACAGATTTTTCTACATTATAAATTACTTTAAATTTTGTTAATTTCAATAATGAACATTTTTCTCTTTTGTTTATTAAAAACATGATAACCTTTCCGTTTCTTAATATGTTTTTTAAAAATTTCGCAATTTAATGCATAACAATCATTTATTTTAAAAATAGAAAAATACATACAAATTATAAGTTGTGTGTGAAATAAATATAATTTAATTTTAAGTCATTCCACTAATGCCTCGACATAGCCACCCTCTTTTTCAAAACATTTAATCGTTCTATTGCCAAATTACATTACATTACATTATTACATGTAACTACAGTTCCAATTTCATTGTAATTGCAGAGATATGTATGTTTCGAAAAAGTAAAAAAACCGTTTTTTAACGGAAATGGATATGACTGCATATTTGAATGTAGTTTTCGATTCTGATCAACGTTTTTTATAATAATTTTCGATATTGTCAAAAATAAAGGTAATTTACTCTTGAGCAAAATTCCCATTTTTTGACAATCCTCGTATACGACTGCAAAAAATTGATGTCTGATTATTTTATTTTAGGTTTTAGACCATGCAGAACTTTTTTATGAAGAATAACTTTTTTTCGCAAAATGAATAATAAAAAAGTTTTCCATATGATTCCAACTTAAGTAGACACACTATATATATATATATATATATATATATATATATATATATATATATATATATATATATATATATATATATATATATATATATATATATATATATATATTATATATGTATATAAATACATATATGTATATACAGGTTCTTATGGAAATGATTTAATATATTGGAATGGGTGACTCCTGGGATAGACTAGAGACATATCCAATACTTTTTTTTCTTAAATCGAACATTTTAAAAATTTTCATACCCTAAACCCTAATACCCTAAAACCAGTCTATATTCACCGCACCTGGCTAAGCGACCACATGGTCCGACATAGCGCTTGACAGAAAATTACGCGCGAAAAACTTAAAACAATTGAATTTGTTGTAACGTTGCCAGACATATTATAAATCTTTAAGAATAATTTATTTTCTGTTGTTAACCGTAATTTAAGACAAAGGTAAAACAAATTTAAACCTTCTTCGAAGAAAAAGCAAAAAAAAATAGTAAAAAGACCACTGCAAGATCAATCCTTTTTGTCAGCAGCCTTAGTTTTAATCAGTAGTTGTCTAACATAATTTAAATATCAATATCACCCATCCTGAGCCTTACTTAACATCTGTATGCGCTCCCCTTGGTCGTTCAGATCATGGCCTCATTACCGTCTCTTGTCCCATACATCCGGAGTTTGCTGAAATCATGCGAGAACGCACAATCTGGCACTACAATTCTGCCGACTGGGATGGTCTTCGAAACTTCTTCTCTGCTTTCCCTTGGAACCCTGTTTGTTTTTCCACTCCCGATCCCTCCGAAATTTGCTCTCATATCACAGACATTATTCAAGCAGGTATTGAAGGTTTCATTCCACATACTCGCAAGAAACCTAAACTCCACCATCAAAAGCCGTGGTTCTCCAAGGCCTGTGACAAAGACAGGCTCAAAAAAGCCCAAGCTCACAAAAGGTATCTTCAAAATCCTACACCCGAAAATCGTCAAATTTTCACCGAGGCCAGAAATTAATACAACCAAACTATCTTAGAGCCAAAAATGCTTTTAACAACCGCATAAAACATAAAGTGCTGTCCTGTCCCAACGGCGGCAAATAGTTCTAGTCACTTGCCACAAACATTAGTCAGAACTTCTGTAGAAGCACTTTTCCTCCACTGACCTCTGACAACGAAGTTATCTCCACCTCTAAAGGGAAAGCAGAACTATTCGCCAAACAATTCGCTGCCAATTCCACCCTGATCCCTCCCCCCAATATCGCTCTTCCAACCGCCAAGTCTGTACCCCACAAAATGCCCGATATACTACTTAAGGTCAAACAAGTTCAAAAAATTCTTCTATTCCTTGACACCAAAAAGTCCTCTGGTCTGGATGGCATACCAGCAATTGTTCTAAAGAAATGCGCTCCAGAACTTGCACCCATCCTAACTCGTCTTTTTCAGATCTCTTATGACAAGGGTACCTTCCCAAATAGCGGGAAGACTGGTCGTGTGCAGCCTGTCCCGAAGAATGGTTCCAAGTCCCTTCCATCCAATTATAGACCTATCTCTCTTCTCTCCGTTGTCAGCAAAGTTATGGAGAAAGTAATCAACTTACAAGTTCTAAAATATCTAGAAAAACACAAAATCATCCATGACAGACAGTACGGATTTCGTCACCAAAGATCCACAGCTGATATCCTTAGCTTTGTCACACATAACTGGAACAAGTCTCTTGAATTTCATGGCGAATCTCAGATTGTTGCTCTCGATATCTCCAAGGCCTTTGACCAAGTATGGCATGCCGCACTCCTCAACAAACTACCTTCTTACGGTCTTCCTACCAAAATATGTACCTGGATCGGCAGCTTCCTCTCTAATCGGCGCATATCTGTTGTGGTTGACGGTCACTCATCTAACTTCCATCCTATCAATGCTGGTGTCCCCCAAGGTTCAGTCCTGGTACCAACGCTATTTCTTCTTCACATTAATGACCTACTCTCTTCAACTACCAATCCCATCAACAGTTATGCTGACGATAGTACTCTTCACTCCAATATTCATTTTTCCAGAAAAGTTTCGAATCAGGAGTTGGATAACAGACGCAGATCTATGTACCTATCCCTTTCCCAAGATCTTCAATTAATTTTAGACTGGGGTGCCAAGAACCTCGTTCAGTTCAACGCCTCTAAAACCCAATCTTGCTCCCTCTCACGCAAAAAATCTGGCAACACTTACCCCATCCACATGAATGGCCAAGCCCTACAAAACAACGAAACCTTCGATCTCGTTGGCGTCGCTTTCGAACATGATCTAAGCTGGCACAAACACATTACTTCAGTAGCCACATCGGCAGCTAAAAAGCTTGGTTTTCTCTTTCAGGCCACAAATGCTTCTCCCCTTCCAACTTATTCACTCTCTATGTTTCCCAAATAAGACCTAACCTAGAGTACAGCTCCCACATCTGGGGAGCGGCATCACCTTCGACACTTAAGATTCTTGATTCTATCCAAAAGAGAGCCATTCGACTTATCAATGACCCAGCCCTCACGAGAAAACTACCTTCTCTTGCCCATCGCCGCGCTGTAGGGGATTTATCCCTTTTCTACCGCTACTTCCACGGATTTTGCTCTGAAGGACTAGCCGGTATTATTCCCCCCTAGAATGTCCCTAACAGAACAACAAGAGGCGCGTTATGTTTGCATCCCTTTACTGTCCAGCCACAAAAGCCTAGAACAGACCACTTCTCCCGCTCATTCATACCTAGGGTCTCCAGATTATGGAACAAATTGCCTGCAGCTGTTTTCCCTTCCCGTCCCAACCGCCAATCCTTCAAATCCCGTGTCAATAGACTACATTTTCCCTCTCTTCAGACACCCACGGTACGTTAGTACTTAGGCTTGAAGTCTACGTGGGATGTCTTGGATAAAAAAAATATCAGGAGTTACCCATTCCAATATATTAAATCATTTCCATAACATCCTATATATATATATATATATATATATATATATATATATATATATATATATATATATATATATATATATATTTATTTATTTATTTACACATTTACCACATTCCATACAGAACACTGTACAATAGTAGCTTGTCAATTACATACAATTAAAATCAAAAAATAATCTGTGTTAGATATTGTTAGTAAATTTGGACTGTTTATGAAATTATTTGGCTTCACTGTTTTGTCGTAAATCATTGAACTTACTATTTAACATAAGGACATTATGCTGTCAAGCCCATAAAGGGTGACTACGGAAACTAAGATTATTGTTGGGATTGTTAGAAAAAATCATTTGGTATGTCAAAAAAGTTGGAATAAATAAAGCTACAAATTTGTTGGAAATTGGTTATTTTGGATACAAAAAAGTGTACAGCAATCAACTGAACACTCAGAGAAGTTCTCTGACATAAGAAATGGTCCTTCGTCGTCGGATAATATCGCTAGTATTGGAATGGTTTTGTTGGTAAAAACATAAAAATTGGCAATTTTGGATGACAACTGTTGGTGACGTCATGAATCATCGCCAGCTGAAGAAATAGCAGAGATTAGAGAAAATACATATTTTGTTGGTTGTGTAAAAATAAGAAAGATATTAGTTAAATGGTAAAATCGATCAAAAGTTGTGAGTATTGGTGTATCCTTTTCTCCATATATTGGCTCTTAAACATATTCCTAATTTAACTGGTGTGGTAACGTGTTTAAATTTTGAAACGTGTTTTTTTTTGGCACAAGTTGGTGGAAAATAAAAAAAAGGTTGGTGTTTTATTTAGGTTAAGAACCTAGTCATTGAAATTTAACAATTTGTTGTTGTTTTTGGTATAAAAAGAGAAAAGTTATAGAAATATGTTGGAAAATGCTGATCTGAAACTTAATATTAAAAAACGGGGAATTTGCAAGTCAAAATTAACTTCTTTTGGAAAATTTTTGAATCCTTTAGTTTCTTCATCAACAAATGAGCCTATTAACAGTGCAAAACTTACCGAATTGGAATGCAGGTTAAATAAATTACCAGACATTTTGGAAGAATACGATACATATCAAACTTTCATAGAGTTACATCATGCAGATTTTGAACAACAATTATCAGAAAGAGAAGCTTTTGAAAATTCATATTATAATTTGTTTGCCACTGTAAAAAATATTTTAAAAATTAATTCTGAAGACCAAAATGAAATTGACCTTGATAACGTTTCTCAAGCGGGTAGTCTTACTTCAAATATTACACAAAATCCTGTTAATCGACTTCAGTCTAGACCTAAACTTCCTGCAATACCTATACCTAAATTTTATGGAAACTTTGAGAGGTGGCTCGAGTTTCGTGATACCTTCAAATCTTTAGTCCACAATGTTTCAGATATTGAGAAATTTCATTTTTTACGTGGTGGTTTAGAAGGTAGTGCTAAAGATGTTTTACAAAATTTGGAAATTAGTTCGGTAAATTATTTGATTGCATGGGACTTGTTGTGTGAAAGGTTCGATAATAAATCAATGTTGGTAAACAATTATTTAAAAATACTTTTTCTGCTCCCTGCTATGACAAAGGAGTCTGCAACGGATATTCGAAAGTTATTGGATGGTATTATAAAGGGTATGCATTCGCTTGAAGCACTTGAAATACCTGTTAACACTTGGGATTTAATAACAATTTTTTTATATGTGGGAAATTACACTTGGTGACTGCTCGTGAATGGCAGGAGCAAAAATCTAAGGACAAGCTACCTACTTTGGATGAATTTAAATTGTTTTTAAAGTCACGGGCGGAGATTTTGGAAACACTGGAAGCAAGTTCCAAGGCAAGTAAGCTGCATGTTAAAGCAAAACAGTCTAAATCCTTTTCGATTACAAATCACTCATGTCCTATATGTAAAGGAAGTCATATTATTGTAAATTGTAGTAGTTTTCTCAAACTTTCTGTATATGATAGATATGAGCGTGCTAAGCAACTTAGACTTTGCCTTAACTGCCCAAAACCAAACCATTTTAGTAAAGATTGCATTTCCAGTAGTTGTAGAAAGTGTTCTACTCGTCATCACACATTGTTGCATTATGACAAAAGGATTTCAACACAGGAAGGGTCCTACGGACAAAATCCTACAAACAGCAATAATACTTCTAGTTTTTCTCAAGATGTTAAAACAGGTGATAGGGTGGAAATGGTAAGTGTCAATATGTCATCTGCTTATGTCAATCAAGACTATACTTTGTTGTCAACGGCACTAGTGCAGATAGTTGGTCCGAATAGTAATCGATGCATGTGCATAGTACTTCTGGACTCTGGTTCACAGTCAAACTTTGTGACTGAAAAGGTATGTAACACTTTAAATCTTGCGTTGCAAGAAGTAAACATTTCAATTGTTGGTATAAACCAAGTAACTTCCTGTATCAAATATCGATGTAATGTAACTGTTCAATCTCGTCAAAATGAATTTCTTGGCAGTGTCATGTTTGGTAGTGCCTAAAATAAGTAACTGCATTCCTAGCAAAAGGTTAAATGTATCTCACTTAAATATACCAAAATATCTCAAATTGGCTGATCCAGATTATGCAGTTCCAGGCCCTGTAGATCTTCTTTTGGGAGTTGATATTTTCTATCAGCCTGTATGCATTGGTCAGATTAGTTTGGGTCAAAATCAACCTATAATGCAAAAATCTCGTTTTGGTTGGATCATTGCGGGATCCTTGTCTCTTTCAAATTCATTTCAGAATCTTAGTCGTTGTAACTTAAGCATTAATACCGAGCTTCATGATCAGTTGGAGAAATTTTGGACAATAGAGGAACCTCCTAGCAGTCTATTTTTGCGAGTCAATTTTCATTGAACAAATGAAACGTGAGAAATCTGGTAGGTTTGTTGTTAAAATTCCATTTAAAGAATCCCCGCGTGTTCTTGGTAACTCTAACGTCACTGCAAAAAGTCAATTCTTCTCAGTAGAAAGAAAATTACAACAAAATCCTAAAATGAAAGAGCTCTATGTCAACTTCATGACAGAATACGAATCTATGGGTCACATGACTTTGGATCATGGAAGCTTGTCTACTGACTACTCTTATTTTTTGCCTCACCATGGTGTTCTCAATGAGAATAGCTCTACCACTCACTTGCGTGTTGTTTTTAATGGATGCTCTCCAACGGATAATGGTATTTCCCTAAATGACATTCAATACACTGGACCAAACTTACAGGATGATATTCTCTCCATTTTGTTGAGGTTTAGAGTTCATAATATATTTGTGTGTGATGATGTGGCCAAAATGTATCAAATGATTATGGTGCATGAGGACCAAAGGTGTCTTCAAAAAATAATATATTGGAGGGCTAATCCCAGTGATGAGCTTCAAATATATAAACTAAACACTGTTACTTATGGTATGGCTTCTGCCTCGTTTTTGGCAATTCGATGTCTAAAGCACCTTGGTTTGGAGTTTGAGGATAAATACCCTAAGGCATCTAATATTATTCTACATAGTTTTTTTGTTGACGATATGCTTTTTGGTACAGATACTATTGAAGAGGCAGTAATGCTAAGTAAGCAGGTATCAGAAATTTTAGAAACTGGTTGCTTTATTTTAAGGAAATGGATTTCAAACTCATCTCAAGTTTTAGAGAAAATTGTTGATTGGGACTCCTCTTCTTGCAATCAAGAATTTATTTTTGGCGATAAAACCGAAAATAAAACACTTGGACTTTATTGGTTATACAAGAGTGATGTTTTAATGTATCATATTTCTTTTCCTCATTGTGATAAATATACAAAGCGCACAATTCTCTCAACTATTGCAAAGATATATGACCCTCTTGGTTTGTTGTCGCCATGCATAATCCTAGCAAAAATTATTTTGCAGAAATTGTGGTGCGCAAAAATTGGTTGGGACGAGTCTTTACCGTCAAATATTCATTCACTATGGCATAAGCTGCGACCACAATTGGCAATTCTAAATGATCTATCAATTCCTAGGCAAATGATATGTATCAGTATTGATAGCGTTGAACTTCATGGATTCTGCGATAGTTCCATAGAAGCCTATGGTGCATGCCTTTACCTTAAAAGTACTAGTACTAATGGTCAAATTAAAATCTCATTGGTATATGCCAAGGCCAAGGTTGCCCCTTTAAAGGTAGTAACCTTGCCACGCCTAGAGTTATGTGGAGCATTGGTCTTAGCTCAGTTGGTACACAACTTCAGACAATCTGTCAGTTTGAATATTTCAAAAATTTACCTTTGGACTGATTCAACTGTTGTCTTGGATTGGATTTCTCAGTCTCCTCATAATTTAAATACTTTTGTTGGTAATCGAGTTTCACAAATCCAGACATTAACTTCTGTTGACGATTGGCGCCATATTAGTTCTAAAAATAATCCTGCAGATATTGTATCCAGAGGTTGTTTTCCAGAAAATTTGATTCAGTGTGAATTTTGGTGGCAGGGGCCTAGTTGGTTAATTCAAGATTGTTCAAATTGGCCCAAGCCAATAGGCGAAATAACTGTATTGCCTGATCTAAAGAAAGAAGTGAAGGTTTGTCGGGTAGTTCCTGAAGTCTTCCCTATGTACAGATTCTCAAATTTTTCTCGGCTCAAACGCAGTTTCGCATATCTTTGGCGTTTTTACAATAATTGTAAAATTGAAAAGAGCTCTAGATTAACTGGTCCGCTTTCATCGCATGAATTAAATAGCGCAAACCAACGTTTGCTTATTATTTCTCAGAAAGAATCCTTCTCTGATGAATATCCTTTGGTGTTAGAAAACAAACCTTGTAAAGGGCCCTTGAGTTCCCTAAACGCATTTATAGATTCCCAGGGTGTCTTAAGGGTGGGGGGTAGATTACAACTATCCAATTTGGATTATGCTAAAAAGCATCCTGCTGTTATTTCATGTAAACATGTATTTACAAAGCTGCTTTTCTCATTTGAGCATATAGTTTTGCTTCATGCGGGTCCTCAGCAGTTGCTGGCGTCCTTAAGGGAGCACTACTGGCCACTTGGAGGTCGCAATTTAGCCAGAAAGGTTGCTCATAAATGCATAACTTGTTTTAGAGTTAAACCCAAATCCATTGGTCAAATAATGGGTGTATTGCCAAAGGATCGCGTTATACCTACACCGCCTTTTCACACAACAGGGGTTGACTATGCTGGTCCGTTCAATTTAAAGACAAAGAATGGTCGTGGTACAAAATTACTAAAATGCTATGTATGCTTATTTGTTTGTTTTTCCACTCGCGCTATCCATTTGGAACTAGTTTCTGAATTACCATCTGAAGCTTTTATAGTCACTTTTCGTCGTTTTGTGTCTCGGCGAGGTAAACCAGCCCATGTTTGGTCAGACAATGGTCTCAATTTTGTTGGAGCAAATTCTGAGTTGAAAGAACATGGAAATTTTTTGCAGAAGCAAGGTACAAATTTAGTTGAAACTGTCGAAAATGAAGGTGTGAACTGGAAGTTTATACCTGCTCAATCCCCAAACTTCGGTGGTATTCGGGAAGCGGGTGTTAAGGCTTGCAAATTTCACATGAAGCGTATTATGGGAAACGCGTCTTTAACATTTGAGAATTTTTACACGTTACTAACCCAAGTTGAAGCCACCTTAAATTCCCGTCCTTTTAAGATTTGAATGTCAGTGATGTACCTGACAATCGTCTTTCTAAGTTTCAACACATACAGAAATTATATCAACATTTTTGGTCACGTTGGTCAAAGGAGTATGTGATTCTACTTCAACAACGCCTGAAATGGAAATACCCACAAAGAAATCTTCAAGTTGGTGAGCTCGTCCTTATTCGTGATGATAACTTACCTCCTCTACATTGGAAGATTGGACGAGTTAAGGAACTTCACTCTGGACTTGACAAACAGTGCCGTGTTGTTTCTGTTCAAACGAGTCATAGTGTGTTTAAAAGACCTATCTCAAAGCTTTGCCCTTTTCCAATTGAGGACAATGCTTAAACTAAATAACGTTACTAGTGTTTTCTGCGCTATTATCAATTAGTATAATTATCGTAATGTATTTTGCATGTACCTTTTGTACATATAGGAATAATCATCTTTGCAAGGGTTTTGTGTTGGAAGTAGCCCTTTGAAGGTGGGGGGTATATGTTAGATATTGTTAGTAAATTTGGACTGTTTATGAAATTATTTGGCTTCACTGTTTTGTCGTAAATTGTTGAACTTACTATTTAACCTAAGGACATTATGCTGTCAAGCCCATAAAGGGTGACTATGGAAACTAAGATTATTGTTGGGATTGTTAGAAAAAATCATTTGGTATGTCAAAAAAGTTGGAATAAATAAAGCTACAAATTTGTTGGAAATTGGTTATTTTGGATACAAAAAAGTGTACAGCAATCAACTGAACGCTCAGAGAAGTTCTCTGACAATCTGTAAAAATACAGACATATACATCACATCGCAAACAATATAAATACCGTTTCAAAACTTTGTTACAGATAATAAACACAAACATTATACCAACAAAAAAAAATTAACAAACTGCGAAGAACGCGTGAGTCCAAGGGAAACAAAAGATAAGAAGTCAAACAATACAGGTAAACTTCCAAATTTAAAATAAAGACAAACTAAGGTATGTCTCTACATTCCAAAAATTCGGTAACCGAATAAAATCCCTTCTTCAAGATGAATTTTTTTATTAAAAATTTTTATTTTTTAAAAAAATAATCATATTGTCTCACATGAGCAGAGAGCCTGTTGTAGATGCTCAAGTCGAGGAAGTTCCTGCGAGATCTATCAAGCCTGAAACGAGGAGGTTTCAGTTGATCTGCAGATCTTGTTTCATGCGCATGCAAGTCACGATTTGCATGAAACGAAGATATATTTTTATTAATTTCTAACAGCGTTTGATAAATATAGATTGAAGGAAGTGTAATTATTCCCAATTTAGTAAAAAATGGCTGGCAGTGTTCTCTGCGGCGAAGTCCAGTCATTCTTCTCAGCGCACATTTCTGCTGTCTAAAAATTGCAGCAGATGAAGGACTATTACCCCATATTACAGTCCCATAGGTAAGGTGTGAGTGGAAAAGCGAAAAGTATACTAATCTTAAAGTATTGAGGGTCACAATTTTCTTTAGTTGTCTAAAAGGTACCCTTTAGAACATCACCGCTGAGGCAGCGCGCTGCCGCCGCTTAACGGAGCAGCTCTTGCGGCGCCGCACAGTGGAACGAGCTTATCTGAACGGTTGGACATCGCTCATAACTCAAAAACTATTTGACCGATTTTAATGAAATTTAGTACCCAGGCTTGGTTTGGGCTCTAGTTGGTCCCGTTTTAAAATGGTTTTAATCAAACCCATAGAAGCCGAGAAAAAGGGTGGGGGTAATTTTGAAAAATTAAAATGTGTCATCATATGGCTTGTGGGGTATCAAATGAATTAGGTTTAGAGTTTTAAAAAAATATTGTTTTTGCCAGTGTGGTCAAATTATATTTTTATGGAAAATATGGCTTGTGTGGTATCAATTGAACTTAATTCAATTTTCTTTAACCTTCTTAATACTGAGTAAATGTGTGCCTCGTAAAGCACTGACGGGTAATTTTGTACTCCAGCCAGACTATTATTTTGTTTTACAAAAAATATCTTATACAGTGTGGTCACTTAAGTGTGCAACATATGGGAATTTTTTTTATTAATTATTGCTCGACCAAAATACAATTATTGGCGGAAGTTGGTTCATGTTCGATAACCATTTTAGGTGCACTCAGAATGGTTCCAAGTCAAACGGTATACAGGGTAGTCATAAAATATAAAAATTGCACAAGAGTAAAGTACCCTTATTTCAAGAAGTTCAGCAAAATGTTATTAAGAAAAGTTGTGTAGAATTAAAAGTTATACTCGAATACCGAAGCATGACCTTCCAAGCATTTTTTTTTGAAAAATGTTAATAATTTCGATTTTTTTTTCATTTAACCTAAACACGTTTATAATTTAATCAAAATTAAATCAATCTGGCACAATTTTGTTCACATTCAAGTATATTTGAAAAATTAATTTAGATTTGTAATATTTTAGGTAATCCCAAACTTCATGTTTGTCGCAACGATATTAAACACAACTTTAAAATTTCTAAAAAAAAATATCTTGTCAAGGTAAAACATCAGTAAAAATAGGCATATTACCCACCCATTCACACACCGTAAAAATCATATTAAACAAATTTCCAACACTTAGTTGATTTTTTGTTAGACTTTGAATAAATTATAATAATTAGGAACACGAACAAAATCATATATTTCAATCATTTCTAATTATTTTCCTTTAAGGGGGCAGGCTGGGGCAGCAATTTATGGCGAATTTAGTACGTGGGCATGTTTCTTTATCACCTGTAATGTTGACCTTTTGCCAGATTTTGGATAAATTAAGATATGTAATTAGAAACAAGTATTGGCTTACCATTAAAAATATTGTATTTTAAATAATTTCTAATTATTTTCCTTTAGGGGGGCAGACTGGGGCAACATTTCATTATACATTTAATATGTGGACATATTGGTCTATTATGCACAGACATTGTTTTTTTGGAATGCTTTGGATAAAGTAAGATAATTAGGAATAAATATTTGCTTCCAATATAAATTTAATTATTTGACATATATGTCATAGAGATAACGTCAATCAGTCTATGCAATTAAAAGTAAATTAAAAACAGAAATGAGTCCTCCACATACCTACTATAACCATGGAATTAAACTCAATTTTAAAAAATAAGAATATAAACGGCCTAAAACTTATCAAAAAATTTCACAATTTTAGACAATTCCAAAACACCTAACTTTCATACCCCTGAAAACATGTTTTCATCAAATATTTTTAAAAAGTAACAAATAAAGTATATAGATATACACTTCAAAATTAAATAATTATTAATACTTAACCATTCTTATTTTCACATTTTGTCAAATGTCCAAAGATTAACACAGGCTCGTTCCACTGTGCGCCGCCTCGGCGTTTTTGAGTACTTTAGTTCTTTACCGCCTCTCCGGCGTCGGGCGCAATGCAGCAGGTCTGTTACCAGCTGTTTTTAGTTACGCGTTTTATATTGAGGTATCGCTAAGGTACGGAATCATGTAAGTTCAGTACTAAAGCAAAATTCATAAAGTTGCTACAGGAAGAAGAGTTTTTTTAGTTCTTTTTCAATCTCCTTCCAAATATTATCCCGCAATACCGTTTCTTTATAACCAGAGACACTAGCATCATATAAAACTGTATATTTTGCTACAAGCTCCACCAATTTGTCATCATCTGCCGGCGAAAAAGCCTTTTTCACCTCGCTTCCACGCTGCCCAACTGCTACTGGAGCACCCCGGCAGTGCCGCTGCCTGCGTGGCGATACATTGGTGGCGCCGCAAAAGAAGCGGCAGTGAAGTTCGAAATGTATTCCGTCTAATTGCATGTGGAGCAGTACGGATCGCTTACCGCTATAGCATCGCGCAGTCTTGGCAGCGGCAGCGCGCTGCCTCAGCGGTGATGTTCTAAAGGGTACCTTAAGCAAAAAGAGTGAACTTTACAGTTTTGGTATCAGACTATTTACATGAGTGCTCCAAGTTAGCCGATCATCAATATTTATTCCCTGGAGCTTGACACTATTTCCAGTTGAAATCTTGGTGTTTGAAGATATTATAATTTCCTGGGTTTTATTTTGTTTTAATTGAAGTTTATTGAAACCAAGTGTTAGCTTTATCCTGCAGATTTTGAGACTCAGCTCTAAGGTAGTCAGCATTACGGCCTCATATATATATATATATATATATATATATATATATATATATATATATATATATATATATATATATATATATATATATATATATATATATATATATATATGTATATATATATATATATATATATATATATATATATATATATTAATGATCTTGCTATCATCTTATGCCGGAAAAATGTAAAAATTTTGCCGATGAGACAACTCTGTCAAGGCCGTAATGCTGACTACCTTAGAGCTGAGCCTCAAAATCTGCAGGATAAAGCTAACACTTGGTTTCAATAAACTTCAATTAAAACAAAATAAAACCCAGGAAATTATAATATCTTCAAACACCAAGATTTCAACTGGAAATAGTGTCAAGCTCCTGGGAATAAATATTGATGATCGGCTAACTTGGAGCACTCATGTAAATAGTCTGATACCAAAACTGTAAAGTTCACTCTTTTTGCTTAAGGTACCCTTTAGAACATCACCGCTGAGGCAGCGCGCTGCCGCTGCCAAGACTGCGCGATGCTATAGCGGTAAGCGATCCGTACTGCTCCACATGCAATTAGACGGAATACATTTCGAACTTCACTGCCGCTTCTTTTGCGGCGTCACCAATGTATCGCCGCGCAGGCAGCGGCACTGCCGGGGTGCTCCAGTAGCAGTTGGGCAGAGTGGAAGCGAGGTGAAAAAGGCTTTTTCGCCGGCAGATGATGACAAATTGGTGGAGCTTGTAGCAAAATATACAGTTCTATATGATGCTAGTGTCTCTGGTTATAAAGAAACGGTATTGCGGGATAATATTTGGAAGGAGATTGAAAAAGAACTAAAAAAACTCTTCTTCCTGTAGCAACTTTATGAATTTTGCTTTAGTACTGAACTTACATGATTCCGTACCTTAGCGGTACCTCAATATAAAACGTGTGACTAAAAACAGCTGGTAACAGACCTGCTGCATTGCGCCCGACGCCGGAGAGGCGGTAAAGAACTAAAGTACTCAAAAACGCCGAGGCGGCGCACAGTGGAACGAGCCTGTGTTAATCTTTGGACATTTGACAAAATGTGAAAATAAGAATGGTTAAGTATTAATAATTATTTAATTTTGAAGTGTATATCTATATACTTTATTTGTTACTTTTTAAAAATATTTGATGAAAACATGTTTTCAGGGGTATGAAAGTTAGGTGTTTTGGAATTGTCTAAAATTGTGAAATTTTTTGATAAGTTTTAGGCCGTTTATATTCTTATTTTTTAAAATTGAGTTTAATTCCATGGTTATAGTAGGTATGTAGAGGACTCATTTCTGTTTTTAATTTACTTTTAATTGCATAGACTGATTGACGTTATCTCTATGACATATATGTCAAATAATTAAATTTATATTGGAAGCAAATATTTATTCCTAATTATCTTACTTTATCCAAAGCATTCCAAAAAAACAATGTCTGTGCATAATAGACCAATATGTCCACATATTAAATGTATAATGAAATGTTGCCCCAGTCTGCCCCCCTAAAGGAAAATAATTAGAAATTATTTAAAATACAATATTTTTAATGGTAAGCCAATACTTGTTTCTAATTACATATCTTAATTTATCCAAAATCTGGCAAAAGGTCAACATTACAGGTGATAAAGAAACATGCCCACGTACTAAATTCGCCATAAATTGCTGCCCCAGCCTGCCCCCTTAAAGGAAAATAATTAGAAATGATTGAAATATATGATTTTGTTCGTGTTCCTAATTATTATAATTTATTCAAAGTCTAACAAAAAATCAACTAAGTGTTGGAAATTTGTTTAATATGATTTTTACGGTGTGTGAATGGGTGGGTAATATGCCTATTTTTACTGATGTTTTACCTTGACAAGATATTTTTTTTTAGAAATTTTAAAGTTGTGTTTAATATCGTTGCGACAAACATGAAGTTTGGGATTACCTAAAATATTACAAATCTAAATTAATTTTTCAAATATACTTGAATGTGAACAAAATTGTGCCAGATTGATTTAATTTTGATTAAATTATAAACGTGTTTAGGTTAAATGAAAAAAAAATCGAAATTATTAACATTTTTCAAAAAAAAATGCTTGGAAGGTCATGCTTCGGTATTCGAGTATAACTTTTAATTCTACACAACTTTTCTTAATAACATTTTGCTGAACTTCTTGAAATAAGGGTACTTTACTCTTGTGCAATTTTTATATATTTATTAAACCAAGTGTTAGCTTTATCCTGCAGATTTTGAGACTCAGCTCTAAGGTAGTCAGCATTACGGCCTTGACAGAGTTGTCTCATCGGCAAAAATTTTACATTTTTCCGGCATAAGATGATAGCAAGATCATTAATATATATATATATATATATATATATATATATATATATATATATATATATATATATATATATATATATATATATATATACGTATATATATATATATATATATATATATATATATATATATATATATATATATATATATATAATAATAAAGAGTAGGGGCCCCAGAACGGAGCCCTGAGGCACTCCGTGACTGACAATCTTTTTTTCTGACACAACATTGTTTATTATAACACACTGTTGGCGGTTTTCTAAATATGACTTTATAAATGCTACACAAATGGGACACGCAGTCGAAGGCCTTCGACAAATAACACAATCTGAGAGCCGTGTGCTGACCTGCTTCCAGACCCACGACCACGTGACTCACCACCCCCTGTATAGCATGGGTAGTGGAGCAATTTTTCCTAAATCCAAATTGACTAGGACAAAATAAATTATTCTTTTCAAAATAGTTGTACAGTCTAGCCTTAAAGACTTTTTCCTTCACCTTCCCAAAAATGGGGACAATTGATATATGGCGGTAATTGTCCATATTCTTTACGCGTCGCCCTTTTTGAATGTAGGTATCACCCTAGAGAGTTTTAATTCATTTGGAAAAAACCCACTGAAGAAACATCTATTCACGAACACTGTGAGAGGTACAAGAATAAAATTTATTATTTCCTTTAGGATTTTACTATTAATTCCATGGATATCCAAATAATTTGTATTATTAAGTGACATAACCGCTTCATATATTTCATGTTCAGTAGCAGGCCACAGTCAGAAACTCCCAGTGGATTTAAATATATTATTTGTAAACATTAGACTTTCAGCCTGTATATCTGTATCAGGTAACGAGCAAATTATTTTTTCGGCGATCTTCACAAAATAATTATTAAAATCATCAGGAGCAAGAGACTAAGGTGTATTAATATTCGATGTTTTCTTATTTCTTTCAAAGTTTATAAGTCCCCAACTATCCTTGCTTACATTATTGGGGTTTTGTAAATAGATTCTATCCGCGTCCCGTTTGTGGGTGTTTATAGCAGATTTATAATCTTTCTTTCAAATTTTAAGGAGTGTGAAATCCTTTGTTTTATTTCAGAGCAATTTTACAGCTAATAAGTGATCCCTAATAGACTTAAGATTTTCATCATACCTGTTTACTGGTGAAATATTTTTAGATGTATCCTTCTTTGTAAGTGGAAAATAGGCCTCCACTAAGGAGAAAATTGTATTTACAAAGAAATCCGATACATAACTTAAATAAAGGACAATCATGCAACTGAGACCAGTCCACGCCACTAGTATATTACGAACAAGACAAAATTTATCCTCTGTAGATCCCGCTGATGAAGCACATAGGTCAAGAAAAAGACCAAGATGGTCAGAAAGTCCAGGGTCGCAGACTCCTGCATTAAAATTGTCTTCTATATTGGTAAAGAAGTTCTCTATACAGGAAGATGAGCCTTGTGTAACCCTAGTAAAATCAGATATAACAAAACGCAAGCCAAAAGACGAGGCCAGGCCGAGTAGTTCTCTCAGACCATATGAATCGTACAAAAAATTTACATTTTAGTCACCAGCCATGATAATTTTCTTGTCACCAGAACAAACATCTAGCAACAGACTCTCCATATTCCTCAATAAAATCTCAAAATCACCCAGATATGATCTATAAAGTGATATAATTATAATATTCGAGTCCAAAAGTTCTATGCCCGAAAATTCGATGATTATTTCAGAATTATATTTATCGAGCTGCAAGTTTTTAAACTTTACGCCATCTTTAACAAAAATACAAGAGCCACCATGCTGATGATCCTCTCTAATAAAAAAAGAGGCTAATTTATAGCCTTCAATATTAATTAAATTTATGTTGTGGCTTGATAACCAATGTTCAGTAATCAATAAAACATTATAAGGTTTATTACTTAAAAACAAGGAGATTTCGCTTAGGTACTTTATTAGATATAACTTGTATAGAAAAGACTCACCCGTACTTTAACAGAAGGTCTACCTACATAGTTTGTTTTAAAAGTCTCTTTCGACGGAAAAGACGATTGACGAATGTACCCGTTGGCCAAATTTTTGGATCTAAAGCCAGCCAGGCAGGTTACCCTCGTTTATGGTTACTTTAAATGAAGAGTACAGTGTAGGATACTTAGATTGTATAGCCTCACATTCGGCTTCGGGACAAATTGGCTTTATTAAACTCGAAACATCCTCGGGGGTTGTCTCAGGGTGCATCTTATATACATGTAAGAAAGACACTACTTGTCTAGGCGCTTTCAGCTTGGAACCATCAACGTTTTTCAGCTGGCCTATTATGGGAGTATTTTGCCGTCGCTTTTTGTAGACTAATGTCTTAAAATCATTGTTCTGTGAGTTTAAGCCGATGAGTTCATTCATTTTTTGTCGCGTATTCGCATCCCATATGGTAGCTGCAACGTGCTGCCGTGTTATTTCTTTATTACTACCACATGGGTGAAACTTGAATTGAATAAGTGGAAACACGACCGTTACACCATTAGTATGTCATCGTAAAAAGCGGTGGCACTATAGGATAATTCTTCTGCAACCATCATTTCACTCGTTCTTTGAACTTTCAGAATTTCAGACAGCTGACGACTTGCCAAATTTCGCCGCGATCTGTGACAGGTCGGTGCAATAATTATTTTGTGTTTTAAACAATTTCATTCCTAATTTTTGTATTTTTTGAATTCATTTATAACGTAGAAACTGTTGCGAATTTTAGGATGGTTTTAAGTGAATAGAAGTGAAGTGAAAGTGTATGTTGTGTTGTAATACTAAAATGTGTTTAAAGAACAATCGTAAGAAAAGACAATTTTTTGCCTGCCAAGATATCAAACGTCAAAGGTAATAATATTATTTATAATGGATTTGGACCTGCTGAAAAACGTGATGTGATTAGAATTTACTTGATACTAAAGAAAAAGATGTTCCCGGAAGCATCCGGTAATTGTAATTGTGCCATCATGTTCAACAGGTCAAAATTCACAAGAAATGTCGTTTTTGTCACCTGTCTTGATAGACCAAAAAAGGCTTTTTTAACAGTGTTCTTTTTGGTTGTTCTTTAATAATTCTGCTTGTGTTTAAACAATATCTTTAATATCTGTTTTAAATAATTCTGGGTTGCAGTGCAGGCGGAGAAATTACTTAGCCGCGACTCAATGTTGTCTGTTAATTTTTTAAATTTTTCTTCCCTGCACCCCCTAGTTTTTTTAGAAATCCTGGTAGACGATGTTTTAATGCTGGTTTTACATTTGTGTAGTTATCTATTCCTACATGAATTTCAGCATGCTAACATGAATTCGTATAACAATGTGGATTATCTTTTGAGCTCAGGAGTTAACGGTTTTTAGTAAAAAATATAGTCTCAACTTTATGAAAATTTACACATTTAGGTACATGGAAAACTACTCACATATAAAAGAAACATATCCCATTTATTTGCATTTTGGGCTATTTTGTAAATAACAATGTGATAACAATAACTCTTTGGTAAATAAAGCCGACATGTACATACTTTGTAGCTTTATTATATAATTTATATTTTACATATTATACTGTATAGGGTTTAGAAGTATCAGTATTTGATTGTTAAAGACTATTATTGTTTTTTAGTTTGTTTATAGGTAATTTCCTCTAAAATATAATTTAATCAGTAAAATCATCAATTTATATAGCCGGTTTTACTGAATACATAATATTTTATTGTGTCATACGAAAAAAAAACAATAAATCGTCTTTAAAATAATCAAATACTAGCTTAAAAATAAATTAATATTATATTTAACATACCATGTAAACTACCCGCCACGAGAAAACGAGCTGGAGCGACATCTGAGAACACGATGGCATACTAATTTATTGATTTTTATTTGAATTTCGTGTTTCTTCATTTTACTTAGGAGTTAACATTTCTAATCTCTTATATATTTTTTGATTACTACCATCTGAAGTTTTGGCATCAGCCTCATCACCGGTACTATCGGACC